>OMLP01006205.1:4441-26844 GCA_900302685.1 Spondyliosoma cantharus | reverse complement strand
GCCTTCAGAAGACAGCAATGTTAATGCCAGATGATCCACCATCATTTTCAGAGGGTTAAAAGAGAGTTATAAAATAAAAATAGCCTATAATCCATATTTATTTCAGAATGATTTTCATGTATTAAAAACAGTTCTGAAATAAAAAGAGCATATGTATGTGTACAGTATATATAATATAGTTCAAATTCATCCATCACTAAAATAGAATGTTTGGTCAGTAGTTTGGGACTCTCACCCCCCTGCTTTGCAGTAGGAACAGAGGAGAACATTTCTGGTGCATGCAGACTGTGTGACTCAATACAACTCTCAATACAATCAGAGAAATGTTTATATTTTCTGGAAATCAGAAGATTAAATCGCAACAACCATATTAGCCTCATATATGTATTTTTTCACCCCAAATCCAATGCCACCACCTATGAGTCTACAGTTGTGGAGATAAACTAAACCTGCATGCAGGACCACAAGGTAGACTGTGAGCAGTAACCAAGTAACTGTCATGTTGTTCTTTTCACAAATATGGAAATGATAGTCAAAAATATCATCAAAATGCATAGTTCTATATAAAACGGCATCACATTTTTTCACCAGCCTATACAAGGGCCCAATTAGATTTCTTTTCATGGGGCCATTTTTGTGACATTTTTGATTTAGGAAGATTTAGGATGTCAAAAACAAAACTGACAGTGTATCTCATACAATTGCTTCAAAATAAAAAAAAATAAAAAATCAAACTTATGTGTAATTTTTAAATTCTTTTTTTGCAAGTCTTTGCTGCCAAAAATATGCCCACCTTTGTTCAAAACATGTAATACAACTAAATCATTTTTGTAGTTCATCACTTCAACATTTTAACACTGAACAGGATTATGCAAACTGTGAGCATTTTATTTTCTCACTTTGAGAAAAAAAAGTGGTGGAGCAGCCTATAATCAATGAAATGGGAGGGAGACTTAGAGCAAAGACTCAAGTCTCAAGTCTCTTATGGCTGTAATGAGCGTTGTATATTTTGCTATATGTTATCTGGTCTTGCACACTGCATAACTATATCTAAGGAATTCAAAGCATGTATTGTATTGCACAATGTTAAATTAGATTAAAATGCCCAATGACCCAGGAGAGACTGACTTCTCTCTCATGCATATATCATTTATTGCCCTGATATGATCCTATGGAAGCCCATTTCCTCCAGTTAAAGACTAAACATTGATGAACATGTAGCCTAGATTAAAACGTTATAAACATATTTCCATGGTAATTAAACTGTTTTCACAGGCTGAAGACCTTATACTGTAAGTAAGAACTTAATGTGTAAATGTGGTGGACTTTCCCTTTAAAAAGTCAAGATTTCAACTTACCACAAGTATTTTTTGTAACATTTTAGAAACAAATGGAATGAAAAGAAATGGGCTTCCACAGTGGACAGAGAGATGACCGAGATAGTTTATTTATTTCTCAAACACAGACACAGACAGCTCACTTATTCTCTTTTCAGGACTTCTGTGTCACGATCTATGGCTGCAGTTGTCTGTGTTGTGTTTTTGTGCTTGTGTGTTCTGTCTGCTTGCAGAGGTGCACTGGAAGGCTGGGCGGAGTTTATGGTCTTGGGAGGGATCTCACACACACGCACCTGCAGCAGGTTGACAATCAGCATCCGCTTTAAAGCCTGGATCCTCATGCTACCTGCTGCCAGATGATTTTGTTAACCACACGCGGTATATGGCTCAGTCGTTAGCGTCTGCTAAGTTTACTCTAGTGTATGTGTCTTCCAGCGCTTCAACTAACTTCATCTTGCTTTGCCTTCAGTGACCTCCTGATTATAGACTGACCAATGACTCCGCTTTAGTGTGCCAGTTCCTCAGCACCTCTGCAGCACTCCACCTGCCCTGCGCTCCTCCAAGCGTCTTCACGCCACACAGCTCTCCAGCGCCTCCGTGAGCTACCTCACCGTCCTCCACCTCATGGACCCAGCCCCAGCAGTATTCAATTTCAACCCTCATCTGCTGTGACTTTACGTGTGGTTCTAATAAATAACCTTTTCATCCAGCTCCAGCCTCGTGTCCGCTTTTGGGTTCAACCAGATTTAAAGCAGCGTAACATTCTGGTTGTTTTTTTACTGTCAGGACAAACTCTCTGCACAAACAAACACAGTGAAGAATTCAATAAGTGAAATTGCTGGTGGCTTAGTGGAATGTCTGTGTGTCAGAGTGCCCATGTCTTGTTTTACACTCCACCACTGCACAGACAAAAAGCACCACTTGTATCAATGCTCCTCTCAGGGTAAATCGAGGTCTGTCTCTGGAAGAGTGACACTTTTTAGTTCAGCCATGTGGACTGTTGGCATATAATGGGAGTGTCATTGTAGAGACTGTAGATAAAAACAAACCACACAGCTTGACACACACACAAACTCACATTTTGGCATCTCTATAAAAGCAAGAAATCTCTGTGTGTCTGTGCCTCAAATATCTCTGCACATCAGGATCAGACTAACCTGAGATTTTCAACATTGCTGCTGTGTGGTTTAAGGGTGTGCAACGTCGGATTTGTTTGGACTACAAAGACACCGTTAAATTATTCCATAAATGCTTCACGAATTCTGCTAGCATTGTCAACCGTAGCCACCATAGATATGTGTGCACCAGACCCAATCACTGCAGAGCCCACCCCCACAACACACTTTAAGAAACAAGCGGATTTATACCGGCAGCGGTGCGAGCTGGACCAGTGTTTTGGCAGCGGTTTGGTCCTGTTCTGTGCATCTAAACTGACCGTTGTGGATTAATGAGATTGAACGAGTCCGGACTGAGTCTGTTCTGGTCTGAGGAGATCCGGATTCGCGAGGACAACAAACTGGAATCGGAATCTGTGGATGTTCGTGTGTAGCTAGCTGCTGGACGTGCCAGCGCGTCCAAAACCAACCAATCACAAAATGATATGGCAAACCACGTGATTTGGTTGCTGAGGAACGAGGGGAAGTTGTGGGAGGGATGGTGGCGAAAGAGTGACAGCAGCGCCAGTGACGGTGATAGAGACAGCGATAGAAATAGCAAGTTTTGAGACTTGAGAGATTTGTGACATATAGCGTGTTTGGAGTGCATAGTTAGTGTGTTATGTAGTGTTTGGTGTAGTGGAGTCTTTTTTTTGTTTTGTGGGTCCAAACAACGAGGAGACTGCTGAATGTAGAGCAGGCAGTGCAGCTCTTCCTTGAGCAGACCTGAGCCTGAGGCATTGCCTGAATTTAAATGCAACTGCACAACTTTAGCAAACAACAATTTATATTTTATATATAAATATATGTATTTTGTGGTTTTCACAGTAAAAAATCGAACTTTTTCCTACTCTGATTTTATGTTTTTTTGTGATTTTAGGTCCATTGTGTTAGTGTGTCAAAATGAAAAAAATAACTGTACAGTCACACATGTGAGGTTGTGCTGGAAATAATGACACCAAACAAGGCAAGGTTAATAGTTTTTAAGGTGAAATATAATGGCAAAATCAAAAATAGTCAAAAACAGCCAATTACATCCTGATATTCTGCTAAATTCCAAATCACAGCTGAAAACAAAACAAGTCTGAAGATTAATTTTGTGTCTGTGGCTCATCAATTTTTGGTCGATAAGTAAAAAAAAAAAAAAAAAAAAAAGATTATTTTCTATTAATCCACTAATCACTTGATCTCTGCAACCTGCAGTTTAGCAAACATTCCAGATATCAGGAGAGCCAAGACAAATTGTGGAATAATCAGTTAGTCGGTTTTGAGACATCTTTCTAGTTCTGGGAAACATGGATAGTCACTTACTTTACTGGTCTTAGACCAAGCATTGATAAACTAATCAGCAGATTAAAAATCAAACAGGCAACATGCTATTATTTCCACTATTTTAATCACTCCTCCTCTCCTTTGAAGCATGGTGTTTTTAAACACATTTCATAACAAGGAGCAGGCCAGAAATGACATGTTCTCACTTCCAACAGCTCGGTCAGCTCTACTGGCAGCTCTTGCATTAGTTTTGCATGTGAACGGTTCCAAGTTAGCAATAATACATCATTTGAAACATCCAGTAACACTTTCGAAATAAAGGTTCCATGGTCATGTTAGCAATAACACGTGACCAGTTAGACTTTCAAATAAAGCCTGCTGACAAACACTTGTTATTATCACAAACTATGACTGTTTATAAGGTTATGAAACGGTTGCGTTTTGGTTAGGTTAAGACAGCACAGCTACCCGGTAAGGTTTAGAAAAAGATCATTCTAAAAATGAAGAAATCACTCTTTACTCTTGGTCACAACCACTGTAGGTGGATTTGTAATATTTAGGAAGCAGATAACTGTGATCATCATTTCCTAGTAACTGTGCTATTTCATTTTGAAAGTCTTGTGAGAATAGTTTCGCTTTCCAGGCGGTTACCCCTCGTGCAGTCAAGCAATGAGAGAGTGGAGCCGGAGAGTTGTTTGACCTCAAGCTGTCGAACGACTCTCGCTTTAGTAATTATAACTTTTGGAATGGATCATTTTTCTGTACCACATTTTCTTTTTTCTTGAAGTAAACTGTTTTGTTTGTTTTCATTTTATCTCGATATGGATGAAGACAAAGGGAAATGTCAGAGCAAAGGCTCTATTCATTGGAAACTTACCAGCATTACACAACAAACAGATTTGTTGCGCAGTGCTGGAAGTTTGGGGCTGATAACGGTGTCATAAACAACGACATAAAAGTGTCTGTCCATCTGTGGAGTGTCGTGACAACCGACACTGTCGCGATTAGAGGGGACAAAGGTTAGTTTACACACCTCTGGCTTCAGGGGGAAAGTATGAAATGACAGTGAAAACACTTGCCATCCTGTGACCACTGCATCCCCAGGCATATACTTCTAAGCATTGGCTTCACACGAATTCCCTCTCTCTGTGATGGCTAAAACTAAAGCTCCTTAAATGCAGAGATAGGCTGCAGAAGCGAAGAATCTTTACCAGCCGGATTATCTCCCTTGTAGCAGCCTGCTCTACAAATGCTTTTCTATCTGGTAAACCATGTAGCTCTAAATTCAATTAGGGCCACATAAACATTTTCATGTGTGGCAAGTGAGCTGTGAAAGGGCAGCAAACAGGCTCAGGCTGCAGCTGGGAGAGACGAGCAGGGCTTCAGAGGAACAGCGGAGGGAAGAGATTTGAGATGCTGCGGGAGATGCGCTGTAATATTTAGCATGCACTGAACTCGCTGCTTTGTGAGAGTCCAAGAGCGTGGCTGTGTCTCTTTATCACTCAGCGGATGTCTGCTACTGTCATGTTTCCATCCATCTATCTGACTCTGTGTGCCTCCCCCCCCCTGCCTGCTCTCATCTCACACAAACATAGACAGACAGACACGGAGCAAACTCCATATTTATTAATTTCAATCACAATCACAGAGTCTTTTCATCTGCCAAATAGCATGACATCCGTGCAGGATTTGCCCAGTGGCATCAATCCAGCTACACTTATACAACATGCAGCATATTCATCTTTTAGATAGGAAGTGTATCGAAGCCGTACGCGGCTCGATGTGGCCACGGCTCTAAAGTAAGGCTAATGAATAATCAGTGGTCTCTCCCTCTCGCTCCACTTCTCCTTCCGTCCTGTCCTGCAGCTCATATTACACCTCATTATTCTTTAGGCTACCCACTCCCTCTAGCGATGGACAAAGGCACTGCCTGAGGAGCAGCCGGCAGGCAGGCAGGCGGCAAATGTGGGACCACGGGAGTGAGAGGAAGAGTCAGCCTCCTCGCTACAGGCTGGATGCCGTGCCAGACTGCCGGTGGGAAACACAGCGGTGGACTGAGAGGAACACTCGTGTGACAAGAACGCAGACCAGTCACTTCTGCATAAAAAAAAAACAAAAAACGACCGACCGACCGAGTGCAAACATTATACTCTTTCAGGAAATGCGCTGGTCTAAAGTGCTAAGTGGCACAGCTAAACACAAAGCGTGCAGGAACAAAGCAAATACACACAGATGCACACAAATCCACTTGATTAAACTGCTCTCCGCTGTGAAAAAGCATGTTCATTTGTATTTAAGTGGCGCAACGTGATAATTACCTGGGCTGGGCTTCTTCAGAGCAGCGTGCTACTCTGTGGGTTCCCAACAAGGCCTAGTTTCCCTCGGTCCCCCCTTCCCTCATCCATCTCACTGGTCTGGATGATGTAGCGATGCCTTCACTCGTGGCCCTACCTCAGCGAATGTTAATAATCATACACAGCTTCCACTTTCCTATTTATATTCCCAGCACTTATCAGTGGAATATCGCCCTCGAAAGATAAACACTGTGAGCAAGAAAGACTCTGCACCGATGTGTTCAGAGGAGAGGGGACTAGCCCACTTATGAATTGCCGAATTTATAGATACATTATGAATATGATAGGTCACTCCACAGCTACATGTGCTGAGCAAATTACTAGGTGAGTCAGAATTGAACGTGCTCAACTGAAAAGAACTCATAAAATAAAGTTGCTACAGAGTGCTCTCCATGCAACAAATCATTGCTTCGACTTGAGTTGTCTCATTTAAATTCCATTATGTCTTTACACTTCGTGTCATGTTTAAAATCAGGCAGGCACTGGAATGAGATCTGTCCCCTTCAAGATAATTGATACAGCCAGAGTCTGGGCAGACCACACGGTGAAAATGGGGCATTATTTATAATTCATAAAATTTTATATAACTGACTTACTTCTGAAGATTACACAATGATATATCCATTGTTAAAGACAGAGCCATGGTCAACCAGACTACACTTGTAGGCACTGTTATATTGAAGGCGGAGATAAGATGAACAGACATGATGAAATACCCACCATGTCTCATATCTGAGACATGCTTGGCAGTTTATTGTGAAATCACTGCGCCGACACTGTGTGTTCAGTGATGATTCCGGGTGTTTCCAGAGTAAATATCGTCCCACTGATGTTGGCATTTTACAGGTTTGGTCCATTTTTTTCTGTTGTGATTCTGCTTATCTCCCTGATGAAAAGGTCAAGCTCTGGGATATTGTGTGATAATTAAAAGGGCTTTGGCATATGGCCACCATCACTAACATGCTGTGTGAGTCAATGGGAGCCTATACCTGTACCTCGTGGGGGAAAAAAAAAACAACATAATTGTGGATCAGAATGCGCCTCTAAGCAATATGGAATATTTAGTGTTGGGTTAAGTTCAGCCCACGCTCATCTGAAAAAAATCCCATCTTCCGGTGGCTGCCTGTACGTGATCTACGCGTAGTTCTGAGCTCTGTCTCAAAAGCCGTAAACCGTATCAAATATCCTGCAATTCAGAAACTATTATAGCTATTACAACTATAAGTTTCAAGGTTCAAAAGTAGTGTGAATTAAAGCATCTCAGAAAGAAGACTGCAACTAAAAAGGAAGCACCTGACACAGATGGACAGCAGGAGGACCCATCGACTGCGGCATTTATCAGCATTACAAGAAAGTCGAGCTGGCCACGAGAGAGGCAGTCGAGGTTATGCTCTCTGGCAAAATTCAAGCGTTAAAGACTACGACTGAATCCTGAAAAGTGGCAGTTACTAAACTTAGCCAGGATATCATTCATCAAGCTGAGGCAACTAACATGAGAGCGGTTAAACATGACCTGGGAAGCCTCCAGAATGATGTACTAAGCCTCCGCTAAACATTCGCTGAGATGGAGGATAGGTCGCAGAGATGCAACATCTGACTGGTGGGCCTAGCTGAGTCAGCAGAGGGTGAAAACGCCATTCAGTTTCTGCAAGAAAATCTACCGTTGTGGAACTCTTCCCCTTCCTTGTAGGGGAGAGGATGGAAATTCAACGGGCACCTCCCATTTATACCACCCAGGATAGGCCAACCCTCCCTGGATGCTCTTCTACCAACTGTTACGTTACCAGGACAGAGAGAAAATTCACAACAGAGTCAGAGCCCTCTCCTCAGCGCCCACACACAAGACAACAACGAGGGTCAGTCCGTAAAATCTAGGCTCCTGATTTTCCCAGACTACAGCAACGAAACCACCCGGAGGAAGAGAGCCTTTGACACAGTGAGAAAACAGATTGCTAACAGAGGTTTACGTCCGTTTCTGAGATATCCAGCAACCCTGAGAGTAAAAACACAACAGTTTGTGTTTACAATTGACCAGTCTCTGCGGGAAGCACCCCTCAATCTATTGAAATCTATTATTTGACAGGCAGGAAGCCAGTGTAAAGATCTAAGATGTGATGTGATCCAATTTTTCTGGTTCTTGTTAGGATGTGTGCAGCAGCGTTCTGAATCAGCTGCAGCCGATGGATGGATTTTTTTAGAGAGTCCTGTAAAGACATCGTTACAGTAGTTGAGTCTGCTGAAGATATATGCATGGACAAGTTTTTCCAAATCCTCCCGAGACATAATTGTTTTAATCCTGGATATATTCTTAAAGTGATAGTAAGCTGACTTAATAATTGTCTTGGTGTGGCTGCCAATAGACAAAAAGCAGTCTCTATCATTTAGATAGGATTTAAACCAATTTAGTGCTGTACCAGAGAATCCCACCCAGTTTTCCAGTCGGTCCAGTAGTATATTGTGGTCGACCGTCTCAAACGCAGCACTGAGATCCAGTAATACTATGACGGAAATGTTGCCACTGTCTGTGTTTAAATGAATGTCACTGAGGACCTTGACAAGCGTGGTCTCATTGCCGTGATGTGGTCGAAATCCTGATTGGAAGACATCAAAACAGCCATTTATTATTAAGTAATCGTTCAGCTGTTGAAAAACAGCTTTTTCTTTGATTTCTCTTAAAATTGGGAGATTCGATATGGGCCTATAATCATTCATTACTATAGGCCTGCTTCATTTTGATTTGCATTATCTTTAAGTCATGTGTAGAAAAAAAAATGATGTCCTGATGACCTTTCCTGTGTGTTCAAGCACAAGCGTATATAAGCATACTGTTTGTGTCATCACTCAAAGTGTCATTGAGTACCTTAAAAAGTGCAATATAAATTATTATAATTAGTATCATTATTATAATTTTAGTCACAGCGCCTAGGTTGGCTCAAGGCGTTAAAATGACCGCAGACCTTCGTTATTTCGTAAACCTTTATCTTGAAATGTTTCTGATAACCATACGGACTCGGACTAGAGATGTGTGTCATAGTTGAAACCACAGTTAGTAGAGTTTTTATTATTATTCATCTATTTTTCTTTCCAACCTAAGAGGAAACCTGTTATCTCTTGCGAATGGAATATTTTGTTCTGGTTTTGATGTGTTTGTCGCCAACGCCCTGCTGTTCGTATGGAGACTGTTCTATCACATTATTTTTTATTTGGTGTGTGAAAGCTGTATGGAGTACTCTTCTGCGTACATGATTACACAAGCTCAAGTATAAATGAACCCTTTAATGTGATGTCGTGGAATGTCCGGGATCTAAACTCACAGGTTAAACGCACAAGTATTTGGAATTTCAGGAAATATTCAGGAAAGATTCAGGAAATATATTTGAAATATATTTGAAATCCAATGACATTCATAGATTTCAGAATAGGTTGTGTTGCTTACTCAAAGGTCAAAAGGAGTTGCTATTGTATTCAACAGCCAACGAGGTGTTAGTATCATAGTTCTGGTAACGATGATGCTGGAAGACTAGCAATATATTGTATTAAAACCAACAATTCAAAAATATGTCTTGCCATATGTCTTGTCCATGACCCAAAGTTCTCTACTATGGTGTGTTATATTCTTCTAGACTTGTCAGACTATCAATGTATAGTATATAATGTAATGGCTAACCCAAAGCCAGGAATTTTCTGGTGGCATTAACACGTGTATTTCTGATGTACACATTATTGTCCTACGGTGTCTCTGTAATCCATCGACTAGGAATTATACCCTTTTTTTCCACCAGGCATAAGACATACTCGAAAAATGTATTACATATTTGTTTCTCCTAGCTTGAACTTGTATTAGCACCACTGATATAATTAACGTCATAATTAATATCATAATATCAGACCACGCCCCAGTCAATTTTCAAATGCTGCAGAGCTCCCATACTCATACACACAGGTTACACATTACATTACTCCAGAATTTGAAGTTCTTGACACAACTGAAAAATAATATCAAAACACTCTTAGAAATTAATTCAGAGACAGCAACATCTCTCCAAACACTTTGGGGAGCTAACACATGCTTTATAAGGGGAGAATCCATCTCATTTGCCTCACTTAAAGGCATCCAGCAATCTCAGAATCATGCAGTCAGAAAGTGAAATACTGACACTAGACTCGATCTGAGGCATCACTTCTCTGACCAGACACAACTCTCTTGCTTTGAAATTTGAATTAAATTATTTGCTTAAGACGAAGGCTGAATTCATAATCCACGGTACTAAAGTCACATATTACAACCAAAGTGAAAGCTCAAGTACACTTCTAGCTGCCAGGCTAAAACAAAAGCAATCATTTTGGGCAGCTGTGGCTCAGGGGTAGAGCCAGTGTCTTGTAATTGTCAGGTTGCTGGTTTGATTCCCCTGGTCTGCATGTCGAAGTGTCCTTGGGCAAGATACTGAAGCCCAAACTGGTCCCGATGTGCTGGTCGGCACCTTGCATGGCAGCCATTTCAATCAGTATATGAATGTATGTTTGAATTACTGTAAGTTGCTTTGGATGAAAGTGTCCTGTTAATGTAAATGTAAATTTCCTATCATTGGTGCAATTCAGACTCCACCAGGACCCGTTACCTTTGACCCAGATGAAATAAATGATACATTTGCATCGTTCTACTCTCATCTCTACACAGCCGAACCCACTCCTGATCTGACTGCCCTTTAATCATACCTGTCAGAACTCAGTTTACCCTTGCTGACTGTTGATGACGCAGAATGCCTTGATGTGCCACTGACTCTCTTAGAACTTAAAGACAAAATCGCCAGGCCTTGATGGCTTGTTGCCGGAGCTATTCCCTTGAATTGTGGGAGGTTATCAGGACCCTCCTCTTGGATTCTCTTAAATATGCCCTAGAGTAAGGGTCCTTTCATAGCGACCAAATTCCATTTCTTACATCTGTATTGCTTAAAATACTTAAACCTTCTTTGAAGTACGACAGCTACAGACTGATATCACTCTTTACAACATAACTGAAGCTTTTTGCAAAGGTCTTAGCTAATTTATCACGACCAAACAGGGTTTTTAAAGTGGAGTCTTGCATCAGACAACACTAGCTTCTTCACATCATGCATGCATCTGAGTCAGATGCCCACCCGGCATCTGTGTTCAACTTGGAAGTGCAAGAAGCTTTTCACAGTGTGGGTTGGGATGACTTATTGATGGCATTGGAAGATGCCATCAATAAGCCATTGTCTATGCTGCTCTTTGCGCTATCGCTTGAACTCAACACCCCAAAATTTCACTGATTAGTAAACATGGTACAAAACACAAAATGTATCATTATGCAGATGATCTATTACTCTATTTCACTGATATTTCACCCGATTTAGTAAATTCTCTGGTTATAAAATCAACTGGAGTAAATCTCTCCTGGTTCCCCTGATTCCACATACTTAGGTTTAAATAATCTGATATGTGCTGCGCACAAACTATGGAACTGGAAATTTCAGCCAATATCTAGAAGACAACGGTCGGCACATCTGCTCATATTTTCTTCATGTTAAAAAAAAATATAAACAAAAGTATACATCTGTCTGGACATTAGTTTTTAACAGTACAAATCGTTTTTGTTTTCTGTTGCTGTTAAACCGTGGTCAGGCTTACAGCGATTACGGGACTTGTCCACCGTCACCATCATCATTTTATGACAGATCCTACGATTACAAACTTCAGGAGGTGTCCAATCACGGTGGCAGTGACCCAGGGGCTGCCAGTTTGAGATCCCTTGGCTAAAAGAAGCTAAAAAGCTTCCCCCTTCACATTTTAGTCATTTGATTCATTTCAGTTGTCAAAAATATTAATACATGCAGGTTTATATTGTCCTTAAACCACTAGAAAATACAGAAGCCAAAAAGTCTCACTGTGGCTGTTTATTTTTCACTGTAGCCTGAAGGTATATGACAGTCCAGGAATGAAACTGAGCAACATTGATTGTAAAGGCCCACTATCAGTCTCTCTATGACAGGACTGGGGCAGCACAGAGGCTACCTTCACAGAATTATTGGGATTTAGAAGGTTTAAGCTTCTTCTTTGGGGAAGCAGAAGTACTAGGAGGTGTCAAGTTCCGGATGACTATATGTACATTTTGTTCAATATGAAACAGCAATATGAGTGAATATTCAAGAGGCTCTCTTCCTTACAACTACAACAGAAAGGTGATAAAGCTCTACATTAAAAAAGAACAAGCCCTCGTTGATGCTGCCTTTTATGTGCTGCCCTCAGCACGACGAGCCACACTGCAGAAAATCACTGTGCTGTTGATGCAGGCAAAAAGAGGCTTGCAAGCTGGAGCACGTAAAAAGTGTCAGACCAGGGGTATTTATTTAGTTACACGCCTGTTACCACTCATTACTCAACATTATTGCTTGTATTCAGGACAACCAAGCTCAAGACACAAAGACTAAAGTGCAGGAACAAACAGAGGAAGTTGGAAAATGAGCGATGAGGTGTGTGGGGCCACTTGTGGGATGACTTTATTACAGCAGCAAGAAAAAGACACATTATTAAACAGTCAAGGTGAATGTAAAGTAAAGGTTTTTCTTTTCATTATGCGTTTGCTGTGTGTGATTATGCCCATTTGCAGAATGTTTTTCCTACAGTGTTATGTATTTCTACTTTTATTTAGATGCAGCAAACAAATTACCCACTGGGGAAATGAATAAAGACAGAACTTTTTGAGCTTGAGCTCCGATCCTTGCCTCTTCGGTTAAATTAGCCAAAGCTGACAACTCTTACTTCATTGTGCTTCATTTGGTTTTCATGTGTTCGTGGCAACTCACATCCATTAGTGGAAACACACATTAAAGCACACAGTATATGCAGACTAATGCATAAACACCCTCACATTCACACATAGCACAAATCTTGGCCACTGATCAGTACAAATGTGACAGCAAGAGCCGAGTACAGTCTAATTTCCAGAATCTTGCAGTCAAACCTGGCAACAAACAGCAAATGACAAATGCATCGCTTATCATCTCTACGGATAGAAAAAACACACTGGCCAGCAACAGAAAGCAACAGCCTTCATCTGTACATTAGCTAAACAAACTTGATTACAGGTGGCAACAGCTTCTTGTCTGTTAGATCAAGGTGCCAGCTCTCAAACACGCTCGGAAACAGTTATCAGCTGTACCAACATATCAGACAAATATTATTTGGCAGATACTTTCCCTGTGATTGTTAAAAAGAGTGAGCAGACAAATATATAATCAACAGCAACAGTGCTGTGAAAAATGATATGTCTGTCTACTACTAAAAAAAATCTACTCAATATCCACTAATGTGCCTCTTCTTCTTCTCTTTTTGGTTTTATTGTACAGTTTTCATCAGCAGGAGAATACACAGTTGTCAAGAAGCCTTCAGTTTCACACTTTCTATTATTCTTGCAACTTGAACATGAACAGACAAGTTAGTAATTGCTGCATTTATTAGCGGAGTGGAGAAACACATTTACATGAGCAGGTATTAATTACATTGCATTGCAAATCATATACTTGTTTCTACATTTAAAACCATGAGTGCATTCCTTTGTGAGTGTTTACCTGGGGCCTCAGGTATGCAGTGTTAGTGTCACCTCAATGCAGTGAATAACTAAAGGGAACATGAGCAGGACCCTCACATTGGCCTATCATACTCTGTAGATTATAGTATCTTTTTTCCAAGCAGGGTTATGTGAAGGCACTGTACGTTCTGTTCCAGTGGAGGCTCCACGCTCGCGGAAAACACCAATAAAAGTGCATGAGGATTAATAATTCATCGATATCCATGACCACTCACACTGCCTTTTATAAGGCAGACTTATATTAGTACCGTACCTGTCAAGCAGTTCAAACAACTCTTATTGCGTCATTAAAATTTTAAAAGCAGTTCAGCGTGGAGGCTGGGTAAATAAGAGACAATTACTGTGTTTGATAGAAATGTAATGCGGTCCCCTTTCAAAAGAAGTGAGCGCAGACCTTGGGGGGGGAGGAAAATGACTTATAGCTGGTTGAGGGATGATTTATTTAAAGGGCACTTTTCAAGCCGAGTTCCACGCCGCATACTATGGACAGTCAGGAGTTCAGTCACGTATTGGTGGCTGCTGAAGTATTTTGGGCAGCTTGAGATGGGTATTAACAGGAAATAGAAATCCAAAATCACGAGCATCTATCTCCCACTGGCATCAGTGAAAGACACTTACACAATCTGTTTGGTAATGGGGGGGATGTTTAAGCAGGTTATTAGCATTAAAATCCAAATAGAAATAAAGAAGCAGACCTGATTGTAAAGTTAATGCAGCGTGGACCCATTTTACAGCCACTTTCAATCTCTCATAGATAAACCAGTAGATCACTTTAATTAGACAATGTGTTAATTGACTGCAGGTCCCGGGGTGAGATGTGTCAACACTAGTCTCCATCAATGACAACCTCCTCCAGGCACGACACATCACTCCAACTGAGAGTGAGACGTGATACTGAGAATGATTGAGTGTGTGTGCATGTTAGTGTCTGTCTGTTATAATTTTTTTTTTTTACATGAACATGCAACTCTGTGTCCGCCTGTTTGCATGTGAACAAGTGTGTTTCCAGATCCCTATGATATTGTGCCCCAGTGAATAAACTGCATATCAACGCGTGGGAGGGACGGGGCCAGCTGAAGGAGGACAGGGAGAAGGAGAAAGAAGCAAATAGAGAGCGAGGCAGGGAGAGAGAAACACAGCATGCGGTCTAGCGCTTCACTGTGGTCCGACATCATTACCTGCTCGTCACCTGGCCGCTCTCCCCGGCTTGGCCGTGTTTGGGAAATGGCGAATCACATCAACATAACAAAGTATCGCACTTGGCTCTGGAAAAAAAAAGGTGGAGAAGGTCAAGATGCACGGTGCCTCTGGGACTTGGAAGATTCAAACTGAACGCTCAATATTCCTCAAGTCAATCTATAGGTGTTCAAACTGTGCCCAGCAAGAGGATGACAATGGGAAGAAGCAGGCGAGGTGGTACCCAGCATTCTCTGGGTACCCAAGATAGAGAAAGGGCAGTTAATAGAATAGAAATGAAACTAAATTAAATCTGACACTGGGGTGTACCAATGTAATTAACACACATATTCTCCACACTCTCTTCTTCCGACCCCACACTCTTTCTCGCACACATATAATGTCAGCACCCTTGTACTGCCGAACAGGATCAGTGGCCAAGCGTATGATTATACTCAACTCTCTGAAGTCGTAGTGAGGTGGCTTCCATCAGCGCCTCAGCCAACGTGGCAATCATACAGGAAACATAATGAGGCCATTAAGTTTGGCGCATGCAGCCTTAAAGCCTCTTGTCCAACCGGCTGGTTTTCAACTATGCACGTGCTCATACCTTCAAAGCTTTTAGCAGCTTGATGTGATCAGAGATCAGCAGCATGCTGCAGCAGCAGGTGCAATGCTTTCTGATTGGATGGCTTTCTGAATGGCATCATTAATGTGATAGCGTTTCTGTGCCGAGCGCTAAGGAGAGTTTTAACATTATGTAACGCGTTTAAGTGCATCTGGTGACCTTTAACAGGAGTTATAAATTTTGTCTCAGATTGTGCTGACCCAGTTAACTTCAGGTGAAAAGGGAAGAGCTGGATTTTTTGAGAGCCATCTGTGTTAGTCTGATATTTTTATAAGGAGTCTGACAAATACTCACGCACGCATTTTTGCAAAGATCCCTTAAATGTGATCCTCAAACACTTGTGACATAGACATGTGAGTGTTTAACACCAAACTCTTTCGAAAAGGATTTAACTGAAACTGTAAACTTACTTGGAAATTGATAACTAGAAATGACCCCAAGCATCTTTTTTCTATTTATGAAATTATAACAGAAAAAAACTGTTTTCATGTCAGCGGGTGTTGCACAACAAATACACCAATACAAATCTGTGATAGGCCAATTTCTGCTCATAATATCAATCAACCAATATATTATATTTCACAGGATATACAGATTAAAATGACAACATTTCTGATCCATACATTTCAGATGCACCAGTGCGACCAATGAAACTGCATTGTTGCACTTTTAAGTGATTTTGGGTGTATGTGTTGCAGCAGTGCTGCCCTCCCCAGACAAAACCTTTGTCGGCAAATGTTGGTTTTGATTCTGCAAGGCTGAAATTTTCTCTACATTTTAGGATATCCAGAAAAGCAAATACAACCTACAAAACAAAACTTGACTAATCTTACACACGCAATTGTGAATACTTCAACATACAGTGTAAGCATTTGGTGACATAACATGCTTTCAAAACCACACTACGCGGAATCACAAGGTCAGGAGAGAACCTCAGTCCAGCCCCGACTGTTCAGTTACCGCAGCCAAGTGTTAACGCACTGGAGGCCAGTCAAAAGGGATTCTCCATTCATGTTTCATGACAAATGGCTTCTCGCCACGACATCATACTTTCACTGTAAAAAACAAAAAAAAAGGGAAACAAATTTGTAGACACTAATTAGAGGAGGGGGGAGGGGGAGAGATCAGGGACAAAGAGAGATAAGGCCCGCTGGAAGGGCTTCATTATTTATGATATTCTCATTTTTATCCCCTCTTTCTTCTTTCAGAACAGAGGGCCACCAGGGTAGCTGGAGAGAGAAGAAAAGAAACAACTTTATAATGTATTACCATCAGTAATTTAGGCTGAGGGGTGAGATGGGTTGATGGAAAGTTTGCCGGAACAAGACCTGCCTCTACATCCTAAATCATACCCCCTCGCTGCAGAGACCACGGTTGGAAATGCTACACACGGCTCTGTCCTTGTCGCTGGTTCTCTGGCCTCTCTACACTATGGATGGTGCATGTAATGACCACAACATGCACATAGCAGCAAGTCAGGT
Source organism: Spondyliosoma cantharus (assembly GCA_900302685.1). Classification (NCBI taxonomy): domain Eukaryota; kingdom Metazoa; phylum Chordata; class Actinopteri; order Spariformes; family Sparidae; genus Spondyliosoma; species Spondyliosoma cantharus. The sequence continues at coordinate 9,833 of OMLP01006205.1, read as the reverse complement.
GGATAAAGTATTCTACAAAGACATTTTAGTAGGATTTCGGACTTTATCGCGAATAGAATCATTAATCAACTCCTGTTTCAAAAAGAATCCTGCGAAAATGTGAGTATTGTATTTGCTTTACATGCCTGAAATTTGTGTGCTTCTGCTGCATGCCTTTTTTTTTTCCCCCTCCACATATTGCCCATGAGAGCCGGCATGTGTTCTCAAAGGGGATTTGGGAATTTCAAACACACACAGCTCTATCTATGACTCGCCAGATACGGCTGACCTGTCTCTGCATGCGTTCTCACTTTAAAGACTTTAAAGACCACTCGAGTCTAGCCTATACTCGAGCCGTCTTATGTTAATTTTCCCTCAAAGCTGACAACTCTTACAGGCAGAACAGATGAAGGGACATCAAAGACGGCGCCTTGTGCTGTAGTTGGTGAAAAAAACCTCTGAGAGTGTACATATAATGTTGATCGGACGACAAGCCGATGCCCGGTCCAGAGCTAGAGACTAAATATGCTGATGTTTATGGTCACAGTTTTCTTAGGGGAACAAATTCATCGTGATTATACTGTCAGGAGGAAATCTCAAGGTTCCCTTAGAAGAGATGAATGTTCTAAGATCACACTATAAAAGGCACGGCCTAAGCTATCCATTTTGTGTTCAAGCTGTCAGTCACAATGCCATTATGCTCATGTCTGCTGAGGTTGGGGGGATTACACAGCCTCTAAGATACTTCAAGAACAAACTTATCACTTTGCTGAAGGGATGCTTCATTGGAATTATGCCTATGAATATAATAAATGACGGTTTGTCTCATTGCTGCCTTTACATTCTCGGTTGATATCTACGGTTAGGGCTTCGACAGAACCCGCATGAGCCTGAAGCACAGACATGAAGACACATACAACAACAGACAGAGAGAGCTCGGGCAGCGGGGGCAGAGACAGCAAGTTGGACAGGTACAGAGAGAAAGTGAGAGTGCATTAGCCTTGTGTACATGCCTCAAAGGATACACCATTCCCCTACAGGGAACCCAAAGCAGCGTCAAAGTCTCCCAGAGGTAGTCACAGTACAAGACACAGCCAGCCAATCTGGCTGAAATAGGACTGAGAGAAAAAATCTCTCGACCAAAGAGGTTTACGGTAGATGTCATAACCAATTAAAAAAAAAACAGCATACCAGTCAGCCTTCTGAGATTCATTAACATTTATATCTTGGCCATTTAGTCCAGAAGAATGAAATGGTTGATCACGGGGAGTTCAGTATTCATATTTTAAGGTCAGTAGAACAGGGCACATAACTGCCACCGTGCAATAAGTCTTTGAGTCATTCCAGAGGGTAACTTACTACCAATTGAAATAGTACCAACCAAGTTCTCCAACCTAAGGGTTGTCATTGCCTTCTAAAACTGACTTATATGAGCATTTTCTGAAGGATGGCTGGCTTGGCTGAGGATAGGGAACATTTGTGGCTATGGTTAAAAAGAGAATTGCTTGGTCGAGGTTGGGGAAAAAATTGCAACATTGCATGTTGTAAACCAGGGATCTTAAACTGCTGACCCTGGGTCACGTTCATCAAAAATTCATCTGCAGAGTAACACAGCCGTCATTTTTCGGCGGATCAATTTTAAATATGTCTGGGAGTTGTATTCAGTCTGTGGGAGTAATGGACAGGAAGGAGTTGTTTGATGAACAGCTGCAGGTGACAGGATGCACACATCCAACTTGTCAGAGCAGTAACAACTACTTTTCCCCCATTAATGTTATGAGGTTACTTGTTATGGAGTTGAAATCCGACATATAGCCTTTCGCTTTGACGACGATCCTCTGCCATCGTCTTGTCAATCGGCTCTCCTAACTCTCTCTGCGCTAAATGTTAAATATTCCAGACCCAATAGACACCTTCGGTTGTTACGTCTGTCATTGGACTATTGATTTATTAAAAAAGCAAAGCCATGTGTGTATGTATGTGTACATGTATGTATGTACAGTACGTGTATGTGTATATATATATATATATATATATATATATATGCTTTGCTCTCTCTCTCTCTCATTCTCTCTCACCCCGTTTCTCCTTTAGTCTCCCCACCACTCAGAAGCCATACTCCGGACTGCACACATTAAAACATGTCACTTGCCACTCTTACAAATATCCAACCATAATCCAAACACAGTTAAACACACTTAATTCACATATACTGTTATATGACGTTGTTATATAATGTTATTGTCTGTATTATCTGACCGTGTTTGACCATTTTGTCTTCCTCGTTGTTTAATGTCGTTGTTGCTGTTCTGTTCTGTGTGCACTTGTTTGTTTTGTAAACTTTATCACCAATACAATAAAAAAAAAAAAAAAAAGGTAAACCAAGGTGGGGCCAGTTGCCAAGTAATATAAACGGTGCAAGCCCAACCACATTGTAATATTGGGACAAAAGACTACCATAGCAAACACAGTTCAAGGTTTAAATGAGTTATTTAATGTTGAATACTAATGTGCATACAGTTACTTCTGTCTTTTCATTTCTCTTGTTAAATAGGAAGAAAATATGAGCAAAGCTGTATTTCATTTGTTGGTTCAGTGCAAGGTTTTAGTAAGTAATTCAAGAGTAGGGAAAAAAATAATATTTGCATTGACTGATAAAAATGTATACAAGCTGCTGTCTGCATTTTTGTATTATTATGTTAATAACGGGAAAAAAAAAATATTTGAAAATATTGCACCTTCTTGTAGTACTTAAATGCTGTAGTGGCCCTCCGACAAGATGACAATACCAGCGGTGGCCCCTAGATAATTTGAGTTTGAGGCACCTGGTGTTCACAAACCAGAGTCGACTGTTGGTAGAAAACAAGATGCAATCAACACTGGAAACTATGCGGTAATTGCTCAAGATTGGACAATTGTGGTTATGGTTCAAAAGAACGTCATGGTCAAGATGAGGGGAACATTGGGCTCAAAGTTAAAAGAAACAAACACAGACTTAAGGCCAGCAGATGAGATACTGTCATCTCTAACCTTTACAAAGTAGTGTCCTCCAGTGTTCCACTTTGACACAAGAGGCGGCTACTTGGTTAAGGTCAGTGAACAATCATGGTTATGGTTGAAAAAAGTACTGAGTCTTGGGAGCGTTGTTGTCAAGGACTGTATTGTTAAGGTTTGTGTAAGATTGTGGTCATAGTTAAAAATAAACCAATGCTGAATTTTTTTCCTGTAGGTTACAGGAAAAAAATACAATCATCAAACAAGCATCATTGTCTTCAAAATAACATCTTAGTGAGGGACATTTTCAAAATAAGAATTACGTCTAGGGGTTTTCCTTATATTTTAGGCCAAAGACCTCTTTAGCTAATAGAGAGACAGAGCAGGAACCCACTACTACTTACATGATATTGTATAAAATACTGTTGCATATTCAGCTGGATGTACAATCACATTTAGGGTGACCTATAGTGCCATGTTTAAAAAAGTCAGCAGCACTTGGCAGCATGGCTACTTGTTAGGTGTATTAGCCTCAGCTTCTGAGAAATGTTTCTGAGGTGTAGAGTATATCAGACTTAGAAACCTTATAAAACAATTCATTGTGGCTCACAAGAACATCCCTACACTTAGAATAATGATTCAGATACTGTAACTGCCCAAATTTTTTTCAATACTTCATATATGGTTAGGTACTGACAGAAATGAAGGTTATGGTTAGGTTACCTTGCTTGCTTTTTAATTAATCTTTGACAAAAAATAAAATCAAATGGGGTTGCAAGCCGCCTGTTGAAGACCCAGAAAATTGCACGTTTCAGATAATACTGTGGTAAAGGTGAAACGATCCAATGTTGACTATTGAGACTGGGTGGAAATATAGTCTTCCTTCTTAAGATGTTTGCAGCATAATAACTCTGTCAGGCTAATGTCGCATCATTATTTACTTTATTTATTGTTTTGCATTTGTTGCTTTTATTGAGGATAAGTGGAAGTGTTGAAACAGGCAGGAGACACTGGGAGGCGGACAAGGGTTTGCTGTACAACGTATGTTCCCAAATGGGACAGAACCAGGGCTATTTTGTTCTATGGTGTACGTCCTAACCACCAAATCATAAAGATGCCTCAGGTGCTTTGAAGTGTCAGCCTGTTCACGTTCCCAATGAAATACAGCAGCCTGGTTAGTTGCTCTACTTTCCTTCCAGAGAACAGGGTGTGTGTCCCGTTTATGACCAATAGCCAGGAGTGATTTTGTTTTAATGTATTTCATGGAAAGAAGAAAGAAAATGAATGTACACATATGACAAAGTTTACGTGACTTACATTTGTGAGGTACTAGTGTGGCGTGGTTACATCACTGACCTTGTGTGATATGAGATATGTCACTTACGTTAAAAGACTAAATTCAGTTTATTTTAAAGAACAATCTTTTCCTAAGCTTAACCAAGTCCAAAGGTAATAATTCTGTAAGTCATGATATGAAAACAGCAAGCTGTATGTTATATTATTGCTAATGTAACTGTGCTTCTTGTGCAATACTGACAGTAGAAGGGTAGGCAGAGCATCATAGTTTGAAGCTTAGGGCCACTGACCAGGCTGCCACATTTGAGGGCAGTCTCTGAAGTCCAGTCAGGTGAAAAATGAAATCCACAAAATGTTCACGGGGCAGTGAATATATAGTCAAGATTGGGATGGTCATTCTCTAACTTAACTACTACTGCAGTTAAGTTAGAGAACTTTGAGCTCAATTTCTTTGACCTACCACTCCATTCATCACCAGAACAAGCACCAGTGGCAAATGAAGATTAAGTGGCAGATCTCTTCTCTTGAGGCCACGCCTGGCATTCTCTTCATTCTGCCACGGAAGAAGACTTTAAAGAAGAGGCCTCGGTCTTCAAGATAATTGTTAAAGATTTAAAGCTGAAGGGTCACGGTATTCAATAACCTCCTCATCCTCTCCATCCGGCACAAACTCATACAGTCACACACACACACATACACAACTACGCATACACACACATACACACACACACACACACACACACACACACACAAACATGTTCCCCACACAGCGCCTCAGTCTTCACTGCGGGTTAAAAAACAAGTTCATGCACCGTGTCATAATCAGCTCAGACAAGACTGAATATGTGGGATTTTTTTTCAAATGGAATAAAGCGTGGGGAGCAGCCACAACAACAAATTAAGCCTGCGAAACCACAAAGAGGAGCCCATCGGCTCCATGTGAGCTTACACGGTTGTGTAAATTACTTTGATTCATTTTGTCTCATTATTCTCTTCCTATGAGGGTCCTCTTGTGCAAGAGAGGCCGGATTTTCATCCCATTCATAGCAGAAAGTGCATGGATATGGTCAGTGTCATTTAAGAGACAAATTAGCTGAACTTTGAGAAGTATTTACGGCGGGTT
>OMLP01006204.1:6940-37563 GCA_900302685.1 Spondyliosoma cantharus | reverse complement strand
CACACAAGACACAAATAAAATACGAACACACACTACAGGAAAACAAGAGTGGGATTATATGATTACACAGTGCAATGACACGATCCAATTGAGTTTAATTCTCTGTCTTTTATAATTGTCTTGAATTCCCCCAGAGCTACAAGAATTTCAAGTCCTTCTGCACATTGTTCCAGGTAGACGGGGCAGAAAATTTAAAAGCCTTTTTGCCCAGTTCAGTTTTTACTCTCGGGACCTGCATCTGTATGATGTCCTGAGAACGCAGGCCATATCAGCTGAGCTTTCTACACATGTGTAAACACAAATATGTAGGCAGAAGTCCAACAATAGATTTATAAATAAAAGTCAGCCAGTGAGAGAGTCTACGAACATACAAAGATGGACAATGTGTGTCAGCATATAAGGAACAGTGATGTACATGATAGCTGCAACCAGTAATAAAAGGCAAAGCACAGTGGTATGCAGTATCCAATTTCTTTAAAAACTGATCAGGAGCATTCATAAAAAGCATTAAAGATTTGTCTTTACTCTGTCTCATACCTTTGCGTCTTCTCTGACATTTCCAGGACGGCGAGGATAACCGACGAGACAGGAAGGCGGTACGTCAGCGCTCTCGCTCCCGCTCAAGTTCCCGCTCCAGAGACAGGGACCACAAACACTGCAAGTCCCGGGTCAAACATGGGAAAGAGGACCGTGATAAAGGCCACAGCCACAGGGACCGGAGCCGCAGTAGCAGCCGCTCCTCAAAGAAGTCTAAGGATAAAGACAGGAGTAGATATAGATGAGGGAGAGCAGGAAAAAAAGATGATCACCCTAAATTCAGTGAATATTTCTCTGAACTTCTTTCAGCATGAATTATAAAACTACTGGCTTCCTTTAAAATCCCTTGATTTGGACTTTTAGAAAAACACAGAAGATGAGGTCCATGATCACCAGATCAGGTCCATGTTTCAGTGTCTTGTAGAGAACATTGTAGAACGTGTTCGAAAATTGTTTTTTTATGTATTAAAAAAGAAAATCTCCAAACACTACATTTGTCTAAGCTTTGTTTCATTTGAATGCTACAACAGACTTCCTTCTCAGATATTTACTTCCTCTGCACCTTCCCCCTTCCCTCACACACTGCCCAATTTAGAACGGTTTAGTAGATGATTAATACATCACCTTTGACTTCTAGTTTCTAACGGGTGGGGTTTTTCTTTTACATTCATGAACTATGGGGATGGAAAATTGTTGGGTGGCATGTGTCTCCACAACAGTCAGGGAATTCACTGGTGTCTCCCTCCACCCACCTCATAGAGCTGCAGTGATATAGCATCTCAACGTCTCATTGCACTAACTGAAAGTTAGCTTATCTCTGGCTGGGAGTTCAGGGTGTTCGATGAGTGTTTTCGGTGTGATTTGAACTGATAAATTGCCACAGAAAGTAATGTTGTCAGTGTGATCTGAACTTCTGATAGTTACTGATGAAAAGCACTTTCTGGTAGATATGCTGTCTAACTAATAAAAAAATATTCTCTGTCAATTGTCAAGCCCTCATGTTGCCACAACTAGCTGAGCATTGTTTTTAGTTGCAGTCCAAAAATACAAATACAAGAAACAAGACATCAATGATTTATCTGTGTCCAGGATGAGAAGCTTTTTACATGTGTCTTTAGGGTATAACACAAGCAGAGATGTTGAGATGCGTTCCATCGCCTTTTCTCTCAACAACACTCAGTCAGTGTGTGAGCAGTGAGCTGAGGACACAAGTCTTTAAAGTGATATTCTTTCCCATTCATGCTTGTGAGCGGCTGAGCCTTTTTTGGATGCCCCTTATATAGTGAAGCAGCTGAGTGCATTTGAGCATGAACATTTTTTACAAGTAGAAAGAAGTAGTGCCAGAATTGGCACAAGTATTCCATGACTATTATTGTTCTTTAGATCAAATCCATTAGCCATTGCAAAGATCTAAATGGCTGTCATTTTTCAAGATGGCTGACATTGCTGGACACTTTTCTTTCCCACTATGAACAATCCTTGCTGTGAGATCATACATATTTTTCAAGTTAATTATCGCATCTATAGTTAACTTAGTCACACAGAGGTGTGATCATCAGCAAACCTAACCATAAATACACACACACACATCCATAGTCCCTTCTTTAACTACAAAGCTCTTAAGAGACCTCACACAATGTTTTGAGTTTCCCGAAAACACCCGGTTGTGTCGAGAGCAGAGGCGGAGCTGACTGTGTGCGGTAAGCAGAAATGGAAACAAGTCTTCCTGAGTGAAGTTGAATAATCTCTAGAGGGAGTGTGTAAGAACTGAAAGGTTAGAGCACAGAGCAGCGTGGAAAAAAAGGGTTGCACAGCTTCACTCCCCCACATGGAACCACTGCTAGAGACTTCCCCAGCTGCCTACACTGATACACGCCTCAGCGACACCTCAAACCTTTTGGCAGATCACAGAGTGTAAACCCAACACACCCAGATGGGGATGAGCTGTTTCTAAATTCAACCTAACACTTGTGGAGTAACCAAGCCTACCATGCTGTGGTGCTTGACAGCTTTTCCCTGTGACATTAGACCTGTGAAGGCATTACACAAAGACTGATATTTAGAGTTATTTGAGATTACTATGGCTGAGAGAGCAGACCTTGGTCTCTTCCTCTCTTTCCTCATCATAGGATTTACACATGCCTGTGCCAGCATTGTTTTCTGCTGTTTCACTCTCTTAACCATGTCATCAGTATGTCAGCATGCAGAAAGCAGGAATGTTAAATGAACTGTCGCCACAGCAGAATAATAGGTTGTCATGTGAAAGCTGTCGTACGCTTCCGTCAGTCTAAATTCCTGACATAGACAGGATCATGGACACATACCTGTAGTCATGCAATCAAGTGTGCTGTTTAGGAGTTACAGATCAGAACAGGTTTTCTCTTACTCGGTTTGCTGGACAGTAATTAGTAATTGCAATGATCTCCTTTTGTTTTCCTTGTTTCTGTTGTCTGATCGATCTTCTGAGATAAGGATGGAGAACATTTGACACTAGTACTGAGAACTAGAAAAGGCGAAAAACAGAAAATAAAAAAAGTAATAAAATCTCAATGTTATGCTTCTAAAGTTGAGAGCTACAGCTGAAGGTGAAGCACCAAACAAAAAGCCCCTGACAAGTGAATTGTAAGCACTGAGAGAGGCTTAAGGTTTCAGTTGAAACTAGAATGGTACTCAGTGGAGTGCATACCTCCGCCTAGGCTCAACAGCCCCCTTGAGTTCAATCAAGCCTTAACCAATTTCAAACTCGATAGCCCTTGAACCCCCTACAATTGCTGCATAATGCTTATTTAAAGGATAACCATTTTTTCAGTAGTTCCTCTCTTCCACAGAAAACACTGCTCCTGAAACACCACATCAGTAGTTCCACCTTTAATGCTGTGAATTTATGACTTCGTCACTATGTCGCACATTTGCTAAAACAGAGCATTTCAGAAAGAGGGTATGAAGTGCTGCAGCACTGGACAGTGGCAGAGAAAACTTATTTTTTATAGAGGTATTAAAATGATTCTAGTAGTAACCCAAGATAAAAATATGAGCCTGAAAATGACCATGATATGTCTCCTCTAAGCTCACCAGATCTAAGATTTCATCAATCCACCTTAATACATCTGATTTTTTGAGCAAATGTTGTGATTTTGTTGTTAAAGATGTTTAAGAAATTGAGAAACTCCTGGACCTTCTGAATAAGGCATTCCTCTACAGCTGCGGGTTCTCTCCAGAACTTCTACTGTAATCACACCACCACCCTCATTCACTCTGCCAGCCTCTTTGTGTCTTGGAAATATCCACCCAGCTGAAGGTGTTCACAGGCTCCCATCTGAACAAGCCCAGACAGACCAAGGAAGAAAGTCACGCTCACTCACTGTCCAACCTGCTCACGTCGTGGTTACAGAAAATATCTGTCACCATTATCTGCTGCGTCTCTTCCTCATTTTACACAGTGTACATACACAGGGCAAAACACAGATTTGGTTTTAGGGAACCAAAAGCACCATATGTCGTTTCAAATAAGTTATTATTCCAGTTTTGTACCTTTGCAACACTTTCTTTCAACAAACAATGCAATTGTTTAACGTCACAAGAATAATATCAAGGAGTCTTTTGAACCTTGACTTGACCCACCCTCTATGGGATATTTACAGTGGTCGGTATTGAAAAAAAAATGAAGATACCTCACCTCACAAAGAACTTTTAACAGGTTATGAAACATTCTCAATTTAACACTGATGCCTCTTTATGACCTACATAAGCAAACAGATCTAACTGTAACTGTATCTGGGCTGAATAAGTCTGAGGATGAATTAAGGAATCAGATCAAGATATTGTCCGTATTTTGCTTGTTCACAAATGCAGCACACAACAGTAGATCTTTCGTATCAGACATGTTCACACATGTGGGAAATACTCTGTATTGTTTGGGCGAGGGGTGTTGCCTAAGAGTCTACAGACTTTGTATTCTGTAACGGTAGCTCTTTTGTGTTGATATCAATACTACATGTAATGCAATAAGAACAAAAGAGTGGAAAGTAATATACAGGCAAGCAACGAAGAGCAGCTACACTCACTCATGCTCATAAAGATCCCAGTGTGGAAAGAAATCTGCAGCATTTTTGATCTGTGTCCTGCAGCAGCGTGACCGGGCCGTGTGGAAGCTCGAGAGGCCGAGCAGGGAAATATTCTAGGGCGATGTTTTGCTGAGCTTTGAGGATGAACAGTTAAAACACAATTTCTGAATGTCCTGGTGTACGTTTCAGTATGTGTAACAGCTAATTTATTACATGTTGTTGACACTTGCTCAGTACTGTGAATTCAATCCAGACAATTGTCTGCTCTAGTCCCCTGGACTCAGGACGAGGGAGCTGGCAGGGTAAAGTCAGGGGCAAATAATGTGGACATTTGTGTTATAACAAATTCTGAGTTACAGTGCATGTGTGAAAGGGGATTTAGTCTCACCATCTTTTTTATTCTAGTTATTCATTTTACATAGTCAGAAAATGATACATTTCCTCATCACTATGCAACCTGCAAACAGCTGTTTAAAAAAGAAAGACAGTATTAGAAATGTTTCTTTGCTTTCACTTGCTTTGTTAAGTAAAAGACGCAGAACAACACTACTGAAAATAAGTTAATGATGCTGTGACTTTATGACTTCGTCACTATGTCGCACATTTGCTAAAACAGAGCATTTCAGAAAGAGGGTATGAAGTGCTGCAGCACTGGACAGTGGCAGAGAAAACTTATTTTTTATAGAGGTATTAAAATGATTCTAGTAGTAACCCAAGATAAAAATATGAGCCTGAAAATGACCATGATAGAGGTTTCAAAATGTTACTAAAAGGAAGTATGTCTACATTTTCAAAAGCAAAAATACTCTTTATGCATAGTCAGTGCAGATCTTTTTCTGAGTAAAATGTATTCCCTAAAACTACATAGTGCACCTTTAATGTTAGCAACAACCCCTGTCATCTCATATAGCCACTTGTTAGCAACCGTCGTTGTAGCATGAGTGAGGTGTGAGTGTTTGTGTTTTATGTTGTAGAACAAAATGTGAAAATGTCTTGTGTGAACCACAGACATCTCAGGCATCCACCAGACGCCCGTTGACATAAGACAATAGAACCAGAAGTACAAAACTCCTGGTGGCAGGTCTCATCTCTGCAGCACAATGTAGGCCTGTTAGAATACATTGTACATTTACAGCACTGAAAACAAAGTACAGCTGAGGCTAATAAGAAAGTTACCAAACATGTTAGGATCATGAATGTTTGGACCATTTCAACAAGTAGATGTTGCGATTGACCATCTTCCTGGCAATCCATCCAATAGTTGTTGAGATATGGTGGACATGATGGACCACGGTGCTAGCACGGCTGAAAAATACTGTTTTCACTGAAATAAACTTTCATTGCCACTTCATCATTTACACATTCAAATGTATTTTGTATTCTGTTAATTATAATAATAATTGGCTATGTAGTAGTATTGCATGTTATAAAATATGTCATTGTTCCTTGAAAGTATCTTTTTTTAACATGTAGTAAGATATTGTTTTTACCATTGCAGCTTCAGTCAATCTGCTAGATTTCAATGTCATGATGCACACCACATTATTTCCTTGTTCTTTCATGTCAAACCTTCACTTGTCCTACCTGAAAAACGGTTTCCTGAACCTGTCTTTAATTGTCAACTCACCATGAATCTGATACAAGAGTCTATCAGCAGTTTCATCACAAATTGTCTCTCCCCTCCCTTCAGATCCCACTACCTACCTCTTTCTCACTGACTCTCTCTCTCTCTCTCTCACACACACACACACACACACACACACACACATCCTGTGTCCATGTTGTCATTATGCTGTCATTGGCCTGTTTCTCTTTCTGTATACGTGCAGGGCGAAGATATCAAAGAGAAAACTGCTGGAACAACGAGTAGAGCCACAGTGGCTTTGTGTGAGCACAGTGTGTGCACTTTGACCAGAGTGGCTCTCAGAATAAGGAGCAGTTCAGGTAAACTGTGTCCCACTGTGTGCATTTCTGGTTTTAATTTACCCTTAATGATAAAGACAACGACATGAAATGATCAAAAATAATCAAACTATTAGCTATTATCCATCCTCGTAAACATTACTCTTGACTTTCCTGCCTTTTCTTTAAAAACCTGGGTGGAAAGTGTTCAGCTATTTTTAGCTCCAGTCAGTGTGACAGCTCTAAGCTCTGTTCAGTCAGCAGCAAAATGTTTGACGGCTGAATATCTGAAGAAGTGTCTTTGTTCATCTGACAGCTGGCAGAACAAGATCACGCTCACACTTTGTTTCTGTTCAGATGCTGTGAAGACTAAATGCGATACTTTGGTTGGATTAGATGTCACCTTGTGGTTTTACAAACATCAGTATCAGTGTTAACAATTTATGCCATGACATGCTCATATATATATTTTATGTTGGCTAGGGTTAGGGTTAGGGTTAGGGTTGGCTAGTTTTGGAGAAGAAATTCAAACTCAGAATCTTAATATTTACAGTATTGATGAGGGAATAACACAAACTCAGAAATATATACATTTTTCCCATCATTGAATAAACTAGCTGTTCTCAGAGGAAAATAAGGTCCCAGAACACTGTTTGAAGCTAGAAAGGTGGCAGGGTCCGCCACATAAACAAAGTAAAACAGAATAAATTGTGTTGTCCTTTAAGGTCAGTTTTCATTTTCATGAATAAATTGAACAATCGGAGACCTTAAACATTTAGTTTATTTAGGCATAAAGAAAATCCGCCAGTGAGGATCTTTGTCTTCTGATTACCAGTATACAGATACTAGATCTTTTTCTTTGAGTTGTCTGTGGGAATGTTAAAGGTACAATATTGTAGAATCATGAAGTTACTAGACGTTATTCAGGTTTGTGGCAGTTTATTGCTCTAATCTAACACAGTTGACTGTTGGCCATAGCCAATGCAACAGATCGGGCTGTATTTGCTTTACCATAATACCACACATTAGCAGTTAGCTTCGACTCTCCCACTCATAGACTGACACATAGTCATCTCAAAGCCAGAAGCATAACAAGCATCCTCTCTAACTCTCTGCAAAGCACAGTCTTATGTTAATCACTGTCTCATAGGTAACAATGTCACTTCAAGGCATCTGGCCTCTCACATTACATGCTGGCTGTTATCTAACACCATCACTGACCTTCAGGGAAATTGACAACTCAGAGCTGCGTTAAAGAGTCCTGTCCTTAACTGAACATAACAGTCTGAGTACAGTTACACTTCAGCATAACAATAAACAACAGCATGTCAGTCAGTCTGTTACAATACCTACCTGTTACCATTAACTACGATAATCAGCAGTATGTGAAGGAATAACTGTCTTGATGTAATGACGTCTAATCCCCGATTTGTCCCAGTCCAAATATCCTGTGTTAGTAGTGTAATCATCAACCCGTCCTCGGGCCTCCAGCTCCCACTCAGGACTGCTAGCTGCATGGCTAACTGAGCTTGTTTTGAATATGAGTTCAACAGGTGGCCAATTCTTACATGTTGCACCTTAAAGAGACATTCTAAAATGACCAGAAATGCTTTAAAGGAATAGTTTGTCATTTTGGGAAATTCACTTAATTGCTTTCTGGCACAGTGTTAGATGAGAAATAGTATATATAAAAAAAAATAAAAAAATGAGTACCACCCACTACACTGAGACTAATAGCAGTCCACTAAGCTGACTCTCGAGAGAAAGCGAAGAAGAATAGTTCCCAAAACCTTTTCTGTAACCTCTAATTCAACACACTTATTTATTGTCTTATTTATTGATTCATTTGCTGTAAAAACATTATTAGATAAAGAAAAATATATCGGAATGAAACCTCAACCATCTGTTGCCTCAGTCCAAGTTTAGCAGCTTCCTGGTGCTCTCCCCTGCTTTGTCACAGACATTCAGTCAGTATTTACTCCACCACACCAGGAAGAGCTAAAAAAACAGAGGAGAAGGAGGAAATAATTCCTTCAGGCTCCCACATCAACTCTGAATCCATATGAGGAAGTAGAGATCACAAATTCACAGAGCGTTCTTCCTTGCTGGTCAGAGTGATCTTTCTTTCTCAGCAGCAGGCAATCACTTCCTCTTATGAGTAATAAGAGCAGCTTTCCACAGACCGGTCTGCTTGTCAGAGTGACTGACTGACTGAGAGCAGCTCACACACAGAGAGAGGCAGCGGGAGAGACTCACACTCCGATCTACCACTGGCTGAATGTGTAAGTACAGAATAAGACAACTTCTTGAGTCATGTGACAGTGTAGCTCTGCTGTTTGTGTTAAATGTGATTTCTCAGACAGAGCCTGTAATTTTGTCTTGTTCAAACTTGCCATGTTTCAGATTGTGAGAGACAGGAGGTGTCAGATTGTCCACTTACTCTGGTACTGCATGACTGAAAGCAAAGGTTGTTGGAGCTGGGACATGTGAGGCAATCAAGCAGAAAAAATCATACCCTACACTCTTCATTTTCAGGGAAAAGGAGTGTGAGTGCCATGAAGTTGTTCTGAAGTCAGCAGCAAAGGATGTGGTTTGGTGCAGGTTGTAGCAAGCTTGTGCAAAGCCAAGCCCCTTGCAGAGGGGAATATGTGTCAGATAGGAACATCTTCAACTGTACCGATGTCCTGTTTGTAATGTTTCATTTTAGATGAGATATTTATTTTGCTTTTTGTAGAACAAGGAAACTGTGACATGGTTTGCATCACGTCTTTGGTTTTTCCTCATACTTGAAATGTTTGGTTGACATATATCTTGTAGTAGAGGCTTATTGATGCATGGCAATGATCAAACAGCCTGGAGAGAGAGAAATGCGTCAAAGCATGATAGATATGTTTTGTCTGTAAACAAGCAGGGAGGTTAGGTCATTATGACAAGCTTTTTTTAAACTCAACACGCCTCTCTGACGCCAGTGGTTCTGTGTTTCATTGTTTCAGGTGTGAGAAGTTAAAGTTAAAGTTTTATACTCAGAATAGCTCTGCTCAGTGGGAGGAAAAGTGTTGAGGTTGAGTCATTCAACTATCTTCACCCTCAAGTACATCACTGTGATCTCTCTTTAGCCATGAAGTTCAGGGGGTTTCCACAAAGAGCCATAAAAGGCGTCCTGAATGGGCTGAAGCTTGTCACATTAATACTCACATTCACATCAGTGCAATTCATGTTTGTTTTGGAGACTGACCTCAATGACAGTGCAAGTATAGTCAGACTTGGGATCAGTGCAGACCCTCAGTTTCCTCTCTTAGTGTGTGTGTGTGTGTGTGTGTGTGTGTGTGTGTGTATGACAGGGGCTTTCTTAACCAGTGTGACATCAGCCGGTGTTTGTGCTTGCGCTGGCAGTCATGAGTTTGTGGTAAGCAGAGCAGATTCTATCAGAGAGCACCAAACCACAATCAATTTATCGGGAAAACCCCTGTGAGACCACAGCTGTGCTTCTGTGCTTCCTGTGTTTACAGTGACAGAGTTTGACACTCCCTCCGTCCCCTTTTCACACCTGTCAACTGTTCTCAAACACAGGCCGTTGCTGTGGAGACGCTGATGAACCACAATAAGGAGGCGAGGAGGATTCCCCAGCCACACAGTCCTGAGGAGACAGAGGAGAGGAACAACACAGAATCCAGCATGGACCACCACCAGCAGCACGCCAAAGTGGAGCGGTTTCTCAAGTTGGGGTACTCTCACAGTGACATCCTGAGGGTGCTGGAGAGCCTCCGCCACGACGCCCAGACCAATGACATCCTGGAGGAGCTGATAAAGACGTGCCACACTCGCACTCACAGCAACAAAAGTGTCCCAAACAGTCCCAAGCTGGTGCCCAGAGGCTCCAGCCCCAGTCCCAGTCAACCTAGACCTGGAGCAGACAGAGAGCCAGCCACTGGCTTCAGATCAGTGGTTATAGATGGAAGTAATGTGGCCATGAGGTGAGTCAACTCACTATACTTATCATTTAGAATACTTGTATTATATCTCAGTTCATGTATGTTTGTATCCAGCTGCAGGGGTGGAACAAGTAGTCATATGTTTGACTTGAGTATTTTTACCTCAGTTAAAGGATAAAGGTATAATGAGTAAGTTACAGGAGCAAAAGTAAAAGTACTTGTTGTGCAGCATGGCAGATATCAGAGTGTTATATTATTATCTAATATGTGATAATGTGCCATAACACAATAGTAGCTACAGTCTACACTAAAAAAATAGTGTTATTTAAAATAAAACATTACCTAAGTATTTTAATCAGTTCAACGTAAAGGGACACATTAAAAGCAACGTTTTTCTTCTTCTTCATGTTGAATCTTTGGAGATGCGTTAAGGAGAACTTCAACCTTAACATAATATGTTTTACAAGTGTTTATTACTCAAGTAAAAAAAGTTTTTTACTTCAAATAGCTTATTCTGTGTCTGTTTGACACACATAGTTATTTAAGACTCAACATGAAGGAAAAGATGTGCATATATGTGTCCCTTTACATCAAACTTGTCATAGAATTACATGGAAAAATGACATGTAACTAAAATACTTCAAATAACTGGAGTCAAATATATGCCTCTATAAACTTTTAAGGTAACATAGAATAGAAATAACAAGTAAAATACCTCAGTATCGTACTCACGCGCCGTACAGCACTTGAGTGAATGTACTTTGATGAATTTCCGTTGGTATATCAGTGTCTCTATTTGTGTCAAATCTTGTTTCACTTCACAGATTTGAACACACCACACTTCCTCTTTAAAGATGTGCGAAGTAGAAAACACAGTGTGTGCCTGTATTCTCTTCTGTAGACTACATTCAGGATCACACAATGCCTGAAGGGCAGAGCGGTCAGGGCTGCCACCATCGTCACACTTTTCAAATGTGACTTACATTGTGTGCACAATAAGAAGTGAAATGCCTACATCACTTGTTCTTGTGGTTGCCATTTTTATGTGACTTAAATTGGGTAACGAGGAAGTTCTGAGTCAAAATTAACTCATGCAAATAACATTGCAAGTAGGTGGAGGGCATGACATGAACTAAAAGAAAAATGTTTGCACAACACATGTTCCTGTAATGACACGAGGTCGAAAGAGGAAGAAGACTACAATATTTACCGTCACACCTTTACTCCCAGGAGAGGTGACTGTAGTCTGGCCTCAGGCATGAATTCTCAGAGGCTGTGAGGAGACTCACCAGGCTCTTCTTTCTGTTTCACTATATGTGCTCTGAATACCTGCATGAGAGACTGACCGACAAGTTGTCACCTTTCAAAATGTCCAACCTCATTCGATCCCACTACTAACTATTTCATTTTATCACCCTTGTCAGTTTATGCGGTTACTTACAGAGCACTAAAGTGGTTTAGTATTGCACTTTCATCAAGCAGGGAGACTTGTGAGTGACAGATTCTTTTAAAAATGGTCAAATTCGTAGCAGCAGAAGTTGACTGACTTTTAGCTCCCAGAATAACTCAAGCTGCAAGAACACTTCCTACAATGCAACCCAATATTTTCTTTTGTTGGACCCTCCCTGCTCGGTATGCACCCTCGTCCTCAAAACTAGCCACCCCCAGTATGTAATGCAGGTTCTCTGAGATCAAACCAAGATAACTCAGACAATCTCACTTCAGTAATATCCTCAGACTTTGACTAGAGACAAAGAAGACATTTACTAACTGATCCAATTTCCCTGACATTTACATTGACATTTTTTCAGTGTTTACATTCAAAACATTGATTTAAAGCAAATGATATGGAGCACTGTGTATAATGTGAAAAGAAGCGCTCATCCCCTCGGCTACACACTGTGTTTTACTAACTGTTTTAGTTGTATATTCAGCAACTTTAATGTATGGTTTAGTCTATCTGCTTTTCATTGAAAGGCACTGATATACCCACTGTACACTACCCACTGATAACACCTCGGTACAGAGCATTATCCACTCCACTTAGCCAGTGATAGACAGGTATTTCATCCTCAATAAGCAAAATTGGAAACGCTGCTAACTTAAACCAGTCACATTACCAAAGCCAGCTGGTAGAAGCGTGAAAACATAATTTCCACTGTTTGCATTTTATGCTCTTCTTTCAATGAAATATCCTCTCCAGGTCTGATATAACTGATGCTATAGTAGCATCTACTCTAGCCTCCTGCTGAACCACCATTGTTGTTTTCAAACATACAGTCGCTTCTCTCATGACTAGCACCATTTAAAAAACAAAAAATAAAAATTGTTAACAGGACACCTCAACTGCAAACAAGGTCAGTTATGACTCTTTCTATCATGAATATTTGATCCATGGCGGTTTTATATTTGTAAAAGTTTTCTTGTGCCGACAAAAGCAATTTAAGAAGCTGCAGGGCGGGAACTGGCAGGCAGGGCCAGCAGGAGAAATTTACAGATTATGGGCCACTTAATCAGGAGGTAAACCCAGAAGATAGACGGTTTGTTGGCATATGTAGACCGAATGGGCACAATCTTTGGGTCCAGCTTTGGGATCGTAAAATACATCCATGCTCAGTGCCTAATAGCAGACACAGTTAGCGATTAGCTGTGGAGTGGAGTGGCACATTGAGCAGCTAAAGAAGACGATTTTCTCACGATTTTGTGGAGACCAAACCACAACTAATGTCAGGTGATCAGACCCCAAAGTAATGCTAATGTTGCTCTGTGTCTGCTGAATGTGTTAATAGGAAATCACTTGCTAACCTGTTAGCCTTATCAACTCTATAAGGTGGACAAAATGGATTATTGCTGCTTTAAACGCGCTATTAATATAATAATATATTGTCTGTGCACATAAATCACAAGAATACTTTGACCAAAAATGTGAAAATACTAGAGTAAATTAGTCATTCTGAGGCAATTGCTCTGCTAAAGCTAGAAATCTTGAGTTCTTCCTGAATGCAGTACAGTTGGTTCCCTGTGTCGGCCTGTTCCATTCTCTCACTGCTCCTTACATATATCTTTTTCATCAGTCAATTGTGTTGTTTAACTCAAGGACCCAATCAAGCCTTGAAGTATAAAACACGTCACAAATAAACCAGCTGCAAACACACTGAGTATGTAACTCTCTGATAGGATTGGTTACATTTGAGGAAGCGACTGGCATCAAGGAAACGTCATTCAAAGCAAATTTTACAACACACAGTGCCAATAAAGATATGTAGGGCAGATGAATTTATCTCATGCCAAGCCTTGTGTTTGGTACCTGTTGTATGCAAAGTGTCTCACTACTTCCTGCTGATGGAAAGCAGGGAAACCCCCATGTGTATGCGCGCGCACACACACGCACGCACGCACGCACGCACGCACACACACACGCACACACAGTGTTTATGTTCTCCTCCAGGCAAAACGATCCAGTTTTCTTGTTCAGTAGCTCCTCAGTACAGCCTGGTAATATGAGTGTTACAGCAGGGTTGGATTTCAGACAACAGATGTTTGTCAGGTGAACTTGTACAACACGATTGGCAGCTCAGACTGAGACATGTTTGTGATTGTAATGAAAGATTTTCAGGTTGCCCTCGCTCATTTATTTATGAACTATAATAGTTGTCCATGACTCTTATCAAGGTTCTTCAGGTTTTATGGTGCAATATGTAAGAATTGGCCACCGGTCGAATTCATACTCAAACCAGAAAGATGGCAGGATATCTCTGAGTAACTGCTAACTGCTGCTAAATAGAGCTGTGGTTTTCTAGTTAGCTCAGTTAGCAATGCAGCTAGCAGCTCGGACTGAGAGCTCAGAGCAAAGGTAGTATTGGTGTTTACACCCCGAGCACAGGAGCTTTGGGCTGGGACCAGATGGGGCTAACTGGTTAGCATGCTAATTTGAGTAGATATCTTTACAACACAGTCCATAGACTTCATAACTGACGTAAGCTTTCCTTTACAGATGCTGATCATTTAGTGAGTTGTTTTAACTCATGATCTTGTCACATGAAGGAAAATGGGTAAAGCTGGTACTACACAAAATATCATTTGTAAATCTTACCCCAGGATGTAACTGTGTAAAAAACACTTGATAAGGTCAAGTTTATCAGTTGAAATTTGACATCAACAAGAAGGACACCGACAGATACTGCCAAACATAATGTTTTTCTTTTTGTGTGAGAAATCTTCACTTATTTTATAACTGACAGTGAAACAATTAGTCAGACAACATGCACATGAATAGTGTGTGTCCAGTTACTCATCTCAGTGCTTTTTGCAATTTTCTTGAGCAATGTTTCAGAGAACTCTGAAAACATGTCTTGTGACAACTATCTACTTCCTGAAAAAGGTAGAGAAGATGTGTGTGTGTGTGCATAATGTGGAACAAACACAAAAGAAGAAGTTGATTTTTGTTGACTCCAGCCTCTTTGTCTTTGTAGCCATGGTGACAAGAAGGTGTTTTCGTGCCAGGGCATCCAGTTGGCAGTGAACTGGTTCTGGGACAAAGGGATGAGGGACATCACTGTGTTCATTCCCCTGTGGAGGAAGGAGCAGCCGCGACCAGAGGCTCTCATTACAGGTATTATCACCTGACTAAGCTGAGGTGGCAGTGCCCACTCATTCTCACATGATTTGAGGTCAGCTAAAGGAAAATGCCACCAAATTGTTATACTTTTTAGTTTAATCAGGGTTTGTGTGCATATTATTTTTCCTTTGAGGCTTGCCACAAGCCCAAAAACACCCAACTGTGATGTCATATTGCCTTATGACATGTCTTCAGGCGGTCTACAGATGATTCATTTAATGTGGCAGTGACTGTGGGCTGTTGCTGTTCATCAGGATGAACCAGAATTTGAAGTTGTGGACTAACCAACACCAAAATATGTGACTTCATCATAAATGCTTCTAGCGTCAGCACTGAATGATTAAGACTCACAAGTCATTTGTGATGAGGTGAATTCTGAAGATAGAGACAGAAGCCTTTAACATACATCATGCAGACAGGCAAACATGACATATTTAGATGTTTGTAAGGAAGACTTTTGAAGGAAAACTTAATTGCTATGATGATCTGGAATAAACTGTACTCAGAATGTCCCAATATATCATTTGAATATGAGAAAATATGTGAGTTAATTTTAAATTAAAGTAACATCAATTCAACGTCTCATGTAAGCTTTTACACAAACTGAAACATCGATAAACCAGTCTTTGTTTCTGCAGAAGGAAGTCTTCTTTACAGGAAATGGTTCATTTTACACTCACAGCAGCAAAACAAGCAGTTTCATAAAAAAAAAAAAAAAATGAGAAACAGTAGAGGCCACAGCACTGTGTGTGTTTCATACAGCATGTTGAGACAGTGCTGACATGAGCTGGAAATTGATCACCAAAACAGTTCCCGAAATCGAGGAAATAAGACAAAAAACGTTCTTGATAACTGTTCTAGCATGTTAGATGACACCAATCACACGTAACTGAGGGCTGCTGGTAAATGCCACAGATAGTTCATTCAAAGGATTTCCCACTATGAAAAACAAGTAAACTGTCTGTGGAAACAATGAGAAAGTGTAAGCATCAAAACAAAAATCCAGCACTTTGCTCATGTTGGATCAGGCTCTTTGCTGAAAGGTCCACCTTTTATGATCATGCTGTAAAGCACACTGTCAAAACAAAGATATTATCAGAGATAAAAACTCATGTGGACTTCAATGTGTGGGTCACATGTCTCTGCTTATCGGCAAGGACATGTTCTCTGCTCTTTGAAGTGCTGATAGCTCCAGTACACCTGTGTCAGTTATCCATGGACATCCTTCAACCAGCACCACAACTGTTTCCACACGTGAATGTTTTCCACAGCTGTAATGTCGGCTGTTATCTGACCTCTTTCTGCTGGCAAAGATCTGGTTCTTAAAACAATTACAATGCACCCTGGGAATTTTTGGGGGGGCTGAACATACTTCAACAAAGCTATTGATTACTCAAGTTAAAAACAAACGAGGACATTTTGATTTGAAGTCATTGGCTGATAGTATAGTAGGCCTTATAATAAAGAATGATAAACACTGTTGTCTTTGTTTCGTAGATCAACATATTCTCCACGAGCTGGAGAGGAGGAAGATCCTGGTGTACACACCGTCCCGCTGCGTGAACGGTAAGAGGGTGGTTTGCTACGATGACCGCTACATCGTCAAGCTGGCCTTCGACTCCGACGGCATCATTGTGTCCAACGACAACTACCGTGACCTGCAGATGGAGAACCCCCAGTGGAAGAAGTTCATAGAGGAGAGGCTGCTGATGTACACATTCGCTAATGACAAGTAAGAGCGATGTCAGCACCAGGTCACCACACCCAGACAGCTTGCAGGGCCACTTGATGAACTACCATCACCTGATCCAACTGTGTTTCTGTGCTGGTGCAGGTTCATGCCTCCAGACGATCCTCTGGGCAGAAATGGTCCCACCATTGATGATTTCCTGCGGAAGAAGCCGTGGACCCCAGACAACAAGCAGCAGCACTGTCCTTATGGTAGGTTTACGTTCCTGTTCCACATGGCAGCACACAGAAGTGCTCGGGTCCACTTCCTTGTACTCTCCTGGGGGATTAAAACTGCAACCACACCATACACACAATACAATCAGAACCGGTTCAAGGAATATGAAGTGTGTGATCAACATTTGGCTCTGTGACACGAGTTATGTCTGTTTTGATCATAGAATCATTTCTGAACAGTTATTATGTTTAATCACCATGGGACAGATTTATTAATTAGAGGATGAAGACACAAAACAAGCATACAAAGTTTTCAAGCATTCAAGCATTAGATCAGAGCTGCATTCCTATTCCAAACTGCAGGTTACAGTAAAAGATATTTTGACACCAGTGCCACTTGAAGAAGGAAAGCTGAGCTCTGGCTGAAGCCATAGCCACTGGCTGAGGCTGAGGCTGAGGCTGATGACATGTCTATAAAGTGTGGCTGTGATGTAACTGGTTGGATACTCTTACAACTGGCCAAGGCAGCACTATAAAGCCAAACACTCTCATCAGGATTTCACATCAGAACTAAGTAATTCTATCAAACTTGACACATGCGCTACACATTCACCCCAGAAGTGTATGTGTAGCCTCACCTCAACACTCAGCCAACTGTGTCAGTTCACACCAGCTGTTAGTGTCATTAAAACACAGTCTCACCAATCAAACCAGCCGAAAGCAACAATACTGTACATTTCAGTATCTTTAAACATGATCCGTTGGGTCTGGTGGCTCTTAAGAGAGCGATAAAACAGCGGGTTCTGAGCCCGTCTGACTGATGGTTGAAATTTCCCCCAAGAATTACTTTGCAGCCATTGAAGCCCATTTTGCCAGCTGGGGTGATCTGCAAGACCAGTTCCAAAACCTTTTGTACTTGTATTAGTCATGTAGAGACCAAATTAAACACCACTTTAACAACTGGTGGACCAACATGAAATCACCCCGGTCATTAAGGTTTAACCTTTGGGCAAATGTGTTTATGTGCAACAAATTCAATGGCAATCCATTTGTTGAAGATATTTCACTTTGGCCCAAAGTGTTGGATAGACTGAATAAAGACTAAATAACTAAATAATAGCAACAGAGAAACCGCTCCATAATGAGACAAGATTGCCCACTCTTTCTGATTCTTGTGTTGCCAGTCTGGGAACTACAGTGCAGAAAGTGTTTGACCACAGAATACTTCTTAGATTTATACAACCACTTTAGAAAATATTTCACACACCAAAATGTTTCTGCTACAGATAGAGGAAGTATATATTCCTGGTTTCTAGAATCTGAACTCAACTTAAATGTAGCAGCTGTGCTCCTGTGAAAAACTGTGAAATCTGTTCTTGTGTTAGTTTTGTACAAAAGTGCAATTTTCCATCTGCCATAACATAATCTTTCTAAATTTAAAGATAACCTGTATGAATGAGCATTCTCTATAACTATTGAAACAGTGTTAAAACGCATTCTTTATCTGCAGTAATAGTTTCTGCCTCTGTACTGAAGGCACACAGACAGCTGGAGGTTACAGCTAATTTGTTTGTGAAGCCAAGTGTGTTTACAGTAGTGCAGACAGGAAGAGAGGACTGACACACACACACACACACACACACACACACACACATACTCACACTGTGTTGTCAGGTTCTTGGTTCACATCTGGGGAGCTCATAAATAACCTCTTCATTATTTCTTTCAGGAAAGAAGTGTACTTATGGAGTCAAGTGCAAGTTCTACCACCCAGAGCGGGCCAACCAATCACAGCTCTCTGTGGCTGATGAACTGAGGGACAGAGCCAGGAACTTCTCGCCCAAACCGAGCCTGCAGGACACACACTGCCTCTCTGCTGTGTTCCAGCCGGAGCACACATACACTTCCTCCACCCCTCCACCTCTCAGCACAGAGGATCAGGCCCACAGGGCTTCACCCAGCGAGCACTTCATCTATCACAGAGACACCAGCAGCCCGAGAAGCCATCCGAACATGGACCTCCACCACTGCCCGAGCCTGGACGTAGACGAGGCCTTCAGCTCCATGGAGAGCTCTATGTCCAGGCTCTACATCCAAGATCCGCCCTACAGCATGGAGCGGCCTCCCCACAGCTACAGCAGCGGGGTGGCCAGCTACAGCCTGAGCCACGATGACTACTCACTCTCCGGGTCATTTGGTGGGAGCACTCAAAGGCCGTGCGTGGGCGGAGGAGGTTATTACCCTCATCAGAACGGTTCAGTGTCCGGTGAAGGCCACGTGTGCAGCCAGTGCAGGTGCTGTCAGCAGCAGAACAGGATGTCCTTACACCAACACCACCCAGCATGGGGCTCCTGCCCAGCTCTGCCTCCACATAATGGGGAGCATCCTGGCCACTATTCAGAGAAGCAGTACTACAGACAACATTCCAACAGACAGAGCCAAAGCTTACCAAGGGACCCATGGGCACAGGCTGATGGCAGGCTGAGCGGCCGGGCTAAGAGCCCGTCCAGTGAGCAGAGGAAGGGTCTGAGGAGCCAGCTAAGCACCTTGTTCCCTCAGAGCGCAGTGGAGCAGGTCATGAATGCTTACCCACATGTGTCAGACATGTCCAAACTGATCTCCCTCATCCAGAGCAGCAGGACCAGCCACATCTCCTTCTAGATTAGAAAGACTCAAACTGAGCCCACACTGGAGTTCTTATCTCAAAGCAAAGTGAAACTGAAAAAAAGGGAACATTTCTACTTTTCTTAAAATGACTGTGAACTTATTAAGAATCATACTGTGGTTACCGTGTATTTTAAGCATTAAACTCAATCTGAGGAAGTCTTAAAAATGTAGCAGACTGAATGTTATGTCTAATATAAAAGTGCAATGCACTACGCTCCAGACATGCTACTTACTGTAGCACTGACAAATGTTTTATTAAAGCATGTGTTGTTTTCTCATGTTGCCTCAAAGTGAGGAACTCTATTACACTAGTCTGTACTTCTGTTAAGAATGTCATTGAGCTGTTTTTGATATGAATTTTTAGAGGCTTGTGTTTTCGCCTTGCCTGTGAAATAAAATCACTTCGATCACTCTGGGTATCTGTCTGTGATATATAACATGTAAAAAAAATCTTGTACTGAAGTGTCTGCCAATGAATGCAATCAAACAAACAAGTTAAAGATAATTATACATACAGCATATTTACAGGTTTGTGTACAATATGTAATGGATCCACTGACATCAGCATGGCTAATGACCTGATCCAATTTTGAAAATGTTCACTGGAAAGAAGTACATTTTTTTTCCATAAATCAGATTCATGAATTATACAGATAAAATTAATTGATTAAACATGTTCCAATATTTGCCTCCAAAATGTAGTGGAGTGGAAATATAAAGTAGCACAAAATGGTAAATACGTCAGTACAAGTACCTCAATATTGTACTTACAGTAAGTACAGTACATGAGTAAATGTAATAACTTACATTACATCATCTATGAAGATTACATCTGCAGTGCATTATGGGGGTGAAATTGCTCTCTGCTGGCTGAAACACTGGAGCAGCACTTTTCAGCCCTGTGTCAGTGATTTTTACTGCAAAATGTAAAGGAGCAGTT
This sequence comes from Spondyliosoma cantharus, assembly GCA_900302685.1. Taxonomy (NCBI): domain Eukaryota; kingdom Metazoa; phylum Chordata; class Actinopteri; order Spariformes; family Sparidae; genus Spondyliosoma; species Spondyliosoma cantharus. The sequence continues at coordinate 16,998 of OMLP01006204.1, read as the reverse complement.
CAGGGATTTTAAAAAACATAGCCATAAAGTGGGGGGACTTGCATGAGAGATTATTTTTAGAACAGGTACTTGAAACTACAGTGGGCTGCTGCTTTTAATGCACGGTATGTCATTTCTGCCACCAGGGATGTCTGAGTAAAAACATACGTGAAGTGTGGGATCATGGGAGTTTCATTGTTAAACAACCACCGCTGCTGGTGAAAATCTGGCTATGCGACTGTGTTTCTCACATAAATTGTGGGAACGATGAAATATGGTTTTGTCAGTTTTATTTTTTTCAATAGGTTGAGCACTTTAAAGGACATCTGATTTGTGCTTTAGAGAGAGACTTTGTGCATATGGCTACTATATGGAACTTGAAACTATGGTTGTATATACAGTATATAATGCATTATAACGCATCATAAACATACTAATGGTGCGTTATAATGTGCTTATAGAACCAAATAATCAAGGTTATAAGCAAACGATCATTGTTTGAAATGCTTTCAAATCACAACTCATTATTCCATCGATGTTTATAATGCATTATGAACAGTAGTACATCGTGGTTGTGCAAAATAAGACAGATCCATTTAAACTTCATTTGAGGTAAACAATGAGAGCATATAGTTCACTGTAACCGTCTCCAGCGTATTACATCCATCTATGAAACAGAGATTTAATTTCTTTGCTTAAAGCACCCAATTGCCACTTATAGTAACTTAAATCACATTATAATGTGATTATAACACAATAAACATTATTATTATGTATTGCAACCATGACAATGTATTAATAATTTGTTTCAATGATCCTTACGAAAGATTATGAGTAATCAACAATTATGAAGTATTGGCCTTATGCTGTTACAAAATGCTTTATAATGACTTATGATTGTTGTTTTAAGGCCTCACAAATATTCATGAGTGCTTATAACTATGATTATACATGATATAGGTGCATTTCAATGCATTATAAATGTGTTCATAATATGTTAAAAGCAGCAGCCACTGTGGTCACAGTGACAGTTAAGGCATCATGGTAAATGCTGACACAGCAGCATAGACAGAGAACAGTCATTGAGTAATATCCACTAACTGATATTAATGCTCACAATAGCAAACATAAGTCACAATTAGCTTCTAGTCTACAGATCAACATACTGTTGCAGCAAAACCTCTCTGTGTCTTTAACTTAAAAACTGCAGCTGCTACTAAAATCAACTTAATACAAGCAAGAATGTGTTATTTCTTCTTTCAAATGTTGGAGTCTACTTTAGGTTGGCGGGTAGGATCACTACTTCAGTGCTGTTTGACAGAGGACTCTGATGCAGTTTGTCCCCCATCACGCTGTTATCAGCTACAAAAAATTCCACACGTTTTGTTTTTTGAACAAACTAAGGATGTTCGAGGTTTTTCCATCATCTGAGGATGCAGGTGTCTTCCAGCAGCTATAAAGGCAAAACCTCTGACGGTATAAAGACAAATTCAAGCTAGAAGCATTTTTCAACACCATGTGTTGACTGTTCATAATAGAAAAGGCACAATTGTCCCAGTGAGTCAGCATGTCCAATGCCAAGCAATGCAGCTGCTAAAACCAGTTCCAGTTTTCCTCCAATCATGTAGCACAAAGTTTGTGTGGACAAGCTAAATAGGTTCCGATCATCACTATCAGAGGCCTAAAGAAGATTATCCAGTGGAAAAGATTATGGAAACATTAGGCTGGTGTCTGTGGTGGAACAAATACTCAGATCTTTGAATTAAGTAAAAGTGTCAATACTAGTGTAGAAATATTACAGAAATATTAGTTACACATGGTTACAGTTACAATCATGCATTCAAAGATACACTTTGGTAATAGCACGTAATTATTAACACTGGATTATATTTACAGTGCTAAAAGTAAAAGGATGACCTTTTCAGAATGATGATTATTCTAATGTTGGATTATAATTACTGATGCGTTAATGAGAACATCACTTTAATGTGGAAGCTGGTAAAGGTGGGACTGATCTTATTCTTCTTTTGATGATTATATTTTGTATTCTTTATCAGACTCAGACACAGATGTGTGCCTCTGAATTATAGATTTGTAGCAACAGAAGTATCAGAAAATAGATATGCTAAAGTAAACAATACTTGAGTAGAAGTACTCAAGTTACTTTCCACCCCTGTTGGTCACTCTATACCTGCCTCTACCACAACCAGCATTGGTCTCTTCTGCCCCCTGGTGGATTACAACTTCAACAAACATTGATTGTTGCATCAAAGTAACACAGACGAACCAAGAAATTCAGAATAGATTTTTTTTAATTATTTTTACAAATAACTTATCTGTTACAAAGACAGTTTTCCCAGCTAAGATCAAAAAAACACTTTAGAAATCCAAATTATCTTTTTCCATTAATAAAACATGAATAAACTGCCTCTTCACACCAAGGTGCAGGTAAAGCTGAAAACTGGTTTCTTTGGGTTGGAAGAAGAAAAAAGTATGGCGTTAAGTGCTTAAGAGACAATAATTCATCTTCTACTTTTAAATGGGTTTAAACAATGCTAAAATTTAGGTTTAAAAATGGCACTTGGGTGTGACAGAATAGATTATCAATACAAATTCAATAGTTCTAAAGGCACTGATGCAAAGCAAAAGTTCACAAGTGTGGAAAATAACAAAACAAAGTAACTACTCCAGAGTTAAGGTAAGTTAATGACAATAAGTAAACTTTAGAAACACCCTCATCAATAAAAGCTTAGGAGGATGAAATGAGCCAAATAAAAAAATAAGAGTATACAAAGTGGACAGTCGTGTTGTGCTTGCATTTTGACAAAAACTGTTTTTACCTTATCTGCTTCCAAGATGTAACAACTGTGACCTGCTGTATAGAAGACACGGGACCCATGACAGTATTTCTACATCATAGAAACAGAAACATATTCACTTTGATAACTCACAAAAACCCAATTCAGGTGCACAGCAACATGGAAACGTTGAAGCCAATCAGCTGTTCCAGGAGCACTTTGATCTGCAGTAACATCCTGATTGTACTGGAAAATGAGTGTCTCTTTGCACTGAGGTGTAGTTGTCCCCACACATTAAACCTACATTCCAGTTGTCAGATAAGATGGCAGTTTGTAATTTTGCTTTTGACCCCTTCCCTCCCCCAACAGTCCACACATATTTGGTGTCCTGGAAGAAAAACACAAACAAAAAAGACTCCTCCATCGCCTTCCACTTTGCTGCATCTGCAGATCGTACACAGGAAACTCAGCAATTACACAAGCGATGAACGGACCGGGCAGATGTAGCTTCATGATGACTGCAAGGGTTTTTACTGCTCTGCTCCTCTCCTTCTGCAAGGCTTCAACTCTCACAGAAATCAAGTAAAAAGCTTAAAAAAAGGAGCATGGTGCTTATTTGTTTGAAAGAGGGAAACAACAAACAACAAGACAAAAAGTTATTAAAGTCTATAAAGCTATACTTACAGGAAATACAAGTGATTCATAGTGTGAGGAAGAAGGCTTTTAAGGCACATTCTAAAATTATGTACAGTAAAAAGCTCAAGGGGACTTTCTGCCTCCGTGTACTGTACACAAAGCATGCAACTTAATTTCTTTTTTCATTAACTCATGTCTGAAGAGACAGGATACTGATGGGGGAGGACAAGAGGCATGTTTGAGTGGCAGCAACACTGCCGCTTCCCCCTTTGACATCCTCTAGAAACAGCAAACAAACTTTAAAGTCCACGATTAGTCTGTTAGTTTTCCCTTCAGATGGAGCGGCTGAACATAGTTCCCAATCCCCCGCTCATGCCACCACAGAGGAAGAAAAACAAAAAAATTCAATCAGCAAAAGGCACATTGGCACCTGTGTTGTGTGTGAATGTGTGTGTGTAGGTGTGTGTATGTGCGCCGTCACACTGCAGGGCCACACTCGTAATACTGTAAGTGGGAGCAGCGAGGTATCCCCAGTGTCACCCGTCGAGCAGAGAAGGGGGAGGTGACCCCACGCCATCCAAGTCTCTTAAGGTGAGGTATCATCCGACTCTGCCAGCCTTTATGAAAAAACACAAGCTGTAAACACTATCCAGTCAAGCCTTCAGTGGACAGCATTCTAAGAACCTTAAACAGGAGGAAAAACAAAAAAACAAAAAAATCCAGGAAAAAAAGGCCACGTGGTGCACGGAGACTATGACCCGTCTGAGTTTTCATACAACAACACAGAAACAGAGAGGGCCCTTTTATATTCTAGTCTGGTAGAAGACGGGCGGGCAGAGGAGGGAGCGGCGCGTCGCAGCCTTGTTGGCTCAGAAGTGCCGTGGGAACTCGCACTGTTCACAGCGGTTGAGGGCGGGATGGTTGAGGAAGGTGCAGGCGGTGCAGCTCCACTGCAAGCCCTCGTCCTCCTCCTGGTCTGTGGCGGGCTTCACAACCTTACTGCCCGGGTCTGAAGAAGAGAGGAAGAAGAAGGAGGTTAGGACAAGTTTATCTATCAGGAACATCAACATGGTGTACACATGTGGCTGTGATGACGTGAACACTTGTGTATTAGTGTGTTTACATGCAGTGCAGTAATGTGGGCAGTAACCTGAAATAAGTCTATAGGCTAAATGGTTAAAAAGAACTTGGATAACACAGCAACATGTCTTCTGCTCAAAAATAGTTAAAAAAAAGAGTGCCTATAGTGTAGTTTGACCTCTTTAGGATTCTAAGCAGGCACTCAATTCAGTTCATTTTGAAGGGTTCTGGGTAAAAACCCCCTGTGCTCTCTGCTTCATGTGACTCTGGACGGTGATGTGTTGCATAACCCGAAAATGCTACATTTCAATTTTGATTTACTTAAACTTAGTTTTAGCAATTCTTTAAATTAAGAACCAAAGAACAATTAAAAGACCTGCTACATTAAGACAAGGAAGATTTTGAATTTCGAGGCTCAAAATAAACTTGTGGAACTTGTAAATAAGAGGATGCATGATTGATGATGAAAAGACGAAGAATGAAAGAAGAGATGGAGGATAGAAGATACCAACCAAGTGGGAGAGGAGTGGAAGGACCAGAAGAGGGCTCCATCATGAGCTCAGAGGTCACATTATATCTACATCCTCCTCTCCTGTCTGGCCGAGGCATAAGGAGCAGAGCACAGAGCGAGGCATGAATGGATGACAGGAGGGGGGAGGATAAAGATTACAGAGCAGGTGGGGGGAAGAAGAAAAGTGCAGAGACGATGATGTCAGTAGTCAGTTAGCCATAACCAGGGTTGAACCAATATCTTAAAAAATGATTAAAGAGAGAGATTCACAACCAAAACAACTTTGATTTGCTGTGTGACGTTTTGAGCACAATGAGGAAGTCTGAGGAAGGGCATTGTGCTCAAAACGTAAGACAGCAAATAAAATTCCTTCAGATGGGACTTTTTGGTGTGCAGGTCTCTGTTTTTCGACACTGGCTTTCAACAACCCAGATTGCTACAACCATGATGGAACAGAAATGGAATAGTGAAAAGCTACCCCACTGAAGTTAGTACTATTAACCTTTTAGATTTAGCTTTAGGGTTTATTGTGGTTGTTTTGCATATTTGGGCCTGCATGCTCAGTCCAAATCCACACTATTTCAGTAAACACAGTTATAGGCAACACAACCAACACTGTCCTGTAAGTCAGTAAGTACAGTCTGAGAGCGGAATAAATACATGAATGATTAAACAAATGAATAAATGAGAAGTGAATATCACAAAATACAACTGAATAGTGACCACATGCCTGACTTAGAATGGACAATAGCACATTAGGTAATAATTTGAAAAAATATACCATATATAATCTATTACTGGGATAACATGAGGAGACAATAGTAATGTAGTAAATCCAACAGTAAGTTGAAGTTAAATGAATAAAATCTAAATATATGAAATGCCCAGCCATGACCATGCAATCTTTTCTAAACTTACCAATAGATAAAGTACCTTTGGGTTTGGGTGGGACAGGACCAAGGAATCCAATGTTGTCATAAAAATTATGGATTGCACTGGGATTAAAGTGTGGTCCTTAAAACAGAAGAACAAAGAGTGGAACCACAGGTTTACTCTCCACTTAATATAGGATTTACATTTTTTTAGTAACACCTGCAGCAAAATCCTGTATATACACCCCAACTGTACATTTTATATAGTACAATCATCACAGTGATGCTAGTGTGTGACAGGATGTTAAGAATCAACCATGTGGAGCATTTCCAGCAACTCTAAAACATGCTCAGAATACAGTACACAAACCGGGGTATCGGGGTGGTCTGATTGACCCTCAAACAAAACCCAACTGAGGAGCTGAAACTAACATAAAAATCACAGTAACAATATTAATTGATGAATATCAGGGAACAGTCCTAATATACAATTACAGCCATCACTATGCACTACAACCATTAGTGGTGTAAAAGTGCATGTAGTCATCCCGAATCGTGATGTTTGTACCAAACAGTTACGACGTCATGGTATGAAAACATGGCGGTGAATGCATCACGCTATGGTGAGAGCATGTGCCAATAAAAAGAACAACTGTACTGATCCACACTCCAAGCTAAGTGGAAACATTGCACGTAATCGCTGTTTTTCAACTGCCATTGAACAACAGAGGCAGAAGAAGATGCAATAAATGAAGATGAAGAAGACACTGTGACTATGAGCTATGATCAGTTCAAATGAGACTCCGGAGTAGAAACATGTCAAACATTGCATATTAGATGGCATCACCCAGATGTGTCAATCACCAGTGCGAGGCAAAAAACAAAAACCCAGAAAAAACCAACAACTTCTCCCTACTGTTTAATGCAACTTCTAGATGTGAAAGCACATGAGGCCAAAGACATACTGAAATATGACCTGTGTTTAAGTGGAGCAACTGTAACCTACACTACTGCCAGTTGAAAATACATGAAAACTAAATTTATGCATTTGGAAGGTTTTTTTGGGCTGTTTTCCTGATGTGCCAAACTTGAACATAACCGTGCCACCAAAACCAAGGTATGTACCGAACTGTGACCCCCAACTAACTAGAAAGTCACAGAACATTAAATCTAAATCACAAAAGATGAGTGTGACTTGACTCCATAACTGGCTACAGTGAATATCTGGGGTTAAATCCCAATTCTCACCAGATGTATGACTTTAGTAGGTGAGAGCTAATATTTATTCATTCATTTGCCTCTCTTCACCTGTGTAAACCGGCTGGTTGGTGGCTCGACCTCTGATGGCAGTTGAGTGCTGCCAGGGGGCCAATAAATCCCTTGTTACCAACCAGCAACAGGATGTAATTCAGGAAGAGCCGGTAGTTAACAGCACAATGGCAGCAGGTTGACTGTGCGTGTGCAGAGAGGATATGAGCAGGCCTGACTGTGTGCTACAGCTGCACAGGATCACTCAATGACTTGCTGTTAACTTTATCATTACAGAACACAGTCATGTATAGGTGCTGTGTGCAAGTTTAAAATACCCAAATAGTTGCAAATATTCTATATTTAATATCAGAGAGAGACCACACACAGAATCCTACCTTTTGTTTGAAGGAGATCAATTTCTTTGGTGAGGCAGTCGATGTCGATCTGCAGTAACCTGTTTTTGCATCGCAACTGCTTCATCTCCTCGAGCTGAAAGAGAATGAGACAGGAGGGGATGATGGGTTAGCTGTCACACAGGCTTGACATCTTGCTTTATGTCAGTGGAACACATCTTTGAGTGAGTGAGTGAAAGAGTGAGTGTGTGTGAGTGAGTGAGTGAGTGAGTGTGTGAGTGTGTGTGTGGGTGAGAGAGAGAGAAAGCTGCTACACTCTCTGAGCTGGCTGGCCTCAGTAAACAACACTGAACCAAGGAGCTACTGAGCTCAGCAACACAGGGCAATTAACCCTCTACAGCCACTCTCTCCTCTGTTGACTCAAACTGTAAGCTGACTCAACAAAAAACTAGGAGGCTCTTCTGAAGCTGAGACCAACAAACTCACAGCAGCAGATCTGACATGAAGCTGAAAAGTAAATAAAAAACAGTCACTTTATTTTTTTATGAACTCTCACTATCCCTGTTCCTGCAGTTTCTCTCAACTCGCTGCAGAGCTCCAGAATAAACTTTGAAGTCAATCTGACATAAATTGTGAGTTCTGTTAGTCTGAAAATATGGAACGATATCAGCCAAATCATAAACAGACCCTGTAATCAGCATAGTTTCAGGCTGTAGGAGCACTGATGTGCCATGAGCTGGAACCAAGAGTGGCAATGTGACCTAGATAATTCTGTTTTGTCTGTTCTGCCTTTTATCTGATGACTCTTCATGACATACATTTAACTGCTAATCAAATCACGATTAGAACTTGACAGATGTGCCAATGAAAGACATTGGATAGAGTTTCTTTCCATTTTCCCTTTTAAACTTTTCTACATTCTACCTGGTGTCAGCGGAGAAATATGACCAAATGTAGTTATATCATACTATACCTGATGATTATGGGAGGTGGCAGGTCTCCCAAAGAAACAAAATATTTTCAAATGTTACATCGAGAATTCTTCACATTCAGAGATTGATATGTTTGGAGACCTTTAGCTTGAAACTATGCACTTGTTTCTCTTTACTTTTCTATCTGCTCATCCTCTCTGCTATGTCACTGATGATATAAATCATCATACTGATGCAGATTCATGTAGCCCTCCCTTGATTGTCTCTCTCTGCATTTCATGCTTTTGCGCTGTCAAATTGATGTTTAGTGTATTTACTGTGCCACTTAAACATAAGTAAAGACTTGTTTCAGTGTCAGCCTGATCCTAATTCAGCCTCACCAAGTTTTAAGCTCACTGGCAAACCTAGGTAGCTTGCACTGTATTACTGTACAAATATATGGAGTGGAGCAGAGTTGACAACAACTTGTTATAGGGATGTCCCAATCTGATCTGCAGGATCGGGATCGGGACTGATATAGGCATTTTTCCACTGACCGGGGATCGTCAATTTTGAACTTGGACCCAAGGCTGATTTTTTATTTTTTTTACGTTAGAGCACAATTTGTGGCAGAACTCAGACACAGGTAACATTACCCGGCAAACCTGTGGATAAAATATCTGCAGTGTGGAAATAACTTAAATTAGAAAGTGAAAGCAGTCCAATGGCGACATGTAACATCTGTAATATGACCGTTTCGCGAGGGGGTAACAAAAGAGCTGCATTTAATACTACTCATTTGGTACGATAAAATATTACAGAGAAGATAATTAAATGAATCGCTCTGGATAACCAGCTCATTTCCGTGGTAGAGGATCAGGGTTTTCTTTGTCACTTGGAGTTTTTGAATCCCTGGTATGCCCTACCATCTCGGCATTACATTACATTGACTCCACATTGGAGTTACAACGTGCTGGTATGCTCACTAGTTTGGTGGGTCTCATACAGCAGAGCATGAAAAACAGGCAATCAAGGAGATGCTGAATGCGTGTGAAATAGACAAGCAACACGTCCACATGATTTTACGTGACAACGTAAGGAATATGTAAAAAGCAATGGATGATATGGAGGCACCAAGCGTGGGCTGCGTCTCACACACACTTCAGCTGGCTGTACACGAGGGTCTGCTGTCACAGTGCAGCATCACAGACTCACCTGCTAACACAAGGAAGGTGGAGGCCAATGTTGCAAAAAGGACTCGGATCGGGATCGGGGTAAAAAAACCTGATCGGGACATCTCTAACTTGTTACTTTACTGTAAGCCTCTACCTATTAAAGCTACCTATTAAAAATTGACAATTACATATTTAAAATCCCTGAATAATCTTACAGAAGGAATCTGGGAGGCCGAGTTGGATCTCTCCATCCGTCTCCTGGTCAGGTCGTTCTCCATCTCGTTGACCTCCTCTTTTAGCTTCTCCAGCTTCTTCTTCTTCAGCTCCAGCTCGTGCCACAGCCTATCCATGCGGGCCTTCTGATGGACCAACAACGCTGGACAACACACACACACACACACACACACACACACACACACACACACACACACACACACACAATGCGCCCTACACTGCACTTGCAAGCTGCCTGCAGTTAACCAATCATCATCA
>OMLP01006202.1:19093-37937 GCA_900302685.1 Spondyliosoma cantharus | reverse complement strand
AACGGGCAATTATATCCCTGACGTCCCACCTTCAATCATTTCATCAATCATCAGCCTCATTTGGCCATCCATGAAAAAGCTACTTAACCTCCCACTTTTCTATAGGAATACATACTTCCTACGGGCAACACACTAGTTTATTAAAAAAAAGATAGAGAGAAACACAATCTGAAAATGTATGCAAATACAGTCAGATAGAGCTGAAACGATTACTTGAGTAACTCAAATAATTCGATTACAAAAAATGGTGGAAGCAAAATCTCTGCCTTGAGGCTTTGTTTAATTCCTATCACCCACGTTATGTGGCCTGCTTAGCTCAGGAATAATTTTTCCACACAGACTGTTATTGCGGACACACACCACTACGTTCAGAATTGAGGGGGCGCGATGGTGGAGAGCCAAGAAACTGTCTGTAAAAGACAGAGAATCAGGGATCATTTCACACTTAAAAAAGAAGATAACAAAGTGCAACGTGTCTACTGCAAAGCAGAACTGGCGTACCACAACAGCACGTCAACAATGATTCAACATCGGAACCGAAAGTATCCAGTTGTTAACACCAGCTCGCCAAGCGTTGCCAACACAAGCTAAACATTGATGACAGCTAATTCAACGTAGCCTACCATTGCTAGTTAGAACGTATGGTATTTGTAGAGGCTGTAGCCTGATGTCGGTATGACTAGATATCATGTTAAGATGTGGAAACTAATTTGTGTTAAATTGCAAGAGAGTAATAGCCTACACCAAATAACTCCTTTCCACACACACACACATCTCGTCTCTGTCACTCTCCCTCACGCAAGCGTGCACACACAAACAAACACACATCCTTACTCCCAGTGTTAGGTTACCACCACACCATATAGGCCTTAATAATGCGAAATTATTTTTTTTATTAGATTACTCGATTAATCGATGGGATAATCGGTAGAATACTCGATTCTAAAAATATTCGATAGCTGCAGCCCTACTGCAAACATGACACAAGTGTGCCATTCAAATTCAAAATAATGTCGAAAAGATTTTTTGCCTCAGTCTCTGCCTAGCCCAAGCATAGCCAGACGAGTGGCGATTGGGGCATTTCATTTCCTGTTTCTGTAGTGAGCAAGGCTGAATAGCCGAAGAGGATTATGTCTGCTGTCTGATAACTCAAAGTGTTGAATGATTGTCCCTGATAGAGATTTGCAAAAGGGATTTGAGGAGAACAAACAGAAATATTCAGAGACTCAGATGGAATTTTATATCCCATCTGAAAAGTACATCCAAATGTATCACATCAAATAGGTACTATAGTAGATTCAGTGCATTTCCCTCCGTTGCAGCTTTGTTATTCCAAGATAAACAACTCATACCTTTTCTTTTTTTCTAAAACAGTGTTTTACACACTGAGAGCTGTGCCAAATGTTTGTGGTGGTACTGACATTTGAGCATGAGCATTAGCAGTCGCTGCTGGTCTATCATTCTCTTTGTGCATGAAAACCAAGTTGTCACTGGAAAGAATAATTTAAGCTTATCTCATTAATATGTTTTTCTTTCATAGTGGCATGGTTAAGAAGCAGCAGTGGAGGAGGCAGCCATTCAAACTGACAACTCTGAGCATTTTCAATTATAATACCAGACTACATTGCAGCTGTAAAGTATAGAAGGAAGGTAGCTTTACAAGAATCAAGATACTTAAAAATATAGATTCGGAGTGGAGTATTTGTTAAATACCATCTATTAATGATACATTTCCTAGTTATGTTTTCTTAACTTTACAATATATTGACAGACAATTTGACTAGAGTAGTTGCCCTTGAGCTTGAGCATAAACAAATCAGAGCAGCAATGGTCGACAAGTGCTATGACACACAATGAGAATATATCTGCTTGAAATGGGCAGCATGAGAACATGTTAGTTGTTAGTTCTCCATGACTGTGTTCCTTATTGTTGGTTACACTCCCCCAAGTCGTGCCCACTTAGTTCCGCCTTCCTTCTGCCGGCTCAATATGTCTGCCCATCAGGAAATCAATCCTAATTTACTTCGTGTCCGTGACAACTTTCAGCCGTTTAGGTTCATTGCCTCTGAACCCGACACATGAAAGTGTCCACCCACCAGAGATTAAAGACTGTGCTGTTTGGAGGTTTGCCGCCTGCACAGATTCATGCTTCTGAGCCACAGAGTTTGAATTGTATTTGTGTCAGTTTTTCTCTGTGCTTATCTGAGACTGGCTGGTGAGCAGTGTCCCCCTCAACTTTGGTCAGGGAATTATGATAAGGTTTGTCCATCATGTGTCTTATAGATTTTAGATTTCCTTTTTTTTCTTATCTTTCAGTTTACTGCAGCAACCTTCAACAGATGCATATACAATACAAATAATGCATCACATTATCCTATAGTCGTGTCTCTAATGAGCTGAGCTTAGTTTCAGATTGTGCATCATTCAGTTGCAGCTGCACTGAATGACAAGACCACAGAGAGTCTCACACATAGTTAGATTTTCATAGCACAATAACAATCTCAGAAAAAAATCAGTGTTAAGGTACCACAGTATGTGTCTTTCTTTTATTGGGTCATGAAGTTTGGTGACCTCATAAATAGCTCAGTCCAACTACGAACTGAGCCAGAATAAATAAGAACCACGTGTGGATAAGTATTAAAGTATTCACAGTGCTTTTTGAGGAAGGTATTTTAATAATTAAGTGAGTCTGAGTATAATGTCTATGTTACAATTGACTGGCTTTAGTGTTTTTATTCACAGACCACTAATCCGAGTTGTTCTGACAGTGCACAATTAAAATGAATTGAAATCCGTGACCGTTAATTTTCATCCCTCATAATTTACTCTTTTCAAATACTGAAAACAATCCTAATTTGTGTACTTCTGCTACAGGAAAAAAAAAGGTGTCAAATTTACACAGCTGACAAAGTCGCAGGCGCAGAATGTGCAACACAGTGGCACAAAGCTCTGGTTGAAGCTGGTCAAGTGGATATGAGCCCGTACCCAAAGCATCGGATGCATGGCATGTCAGACACATACTCACCAACACATTGTCTCACATGATCACACGCTCACACAGACACACATTCACAGCCAGTATTTAACAGAACTTAAAGACATAAAAAACATCCCCCTCTGTCCTCAAATTCCACGCCCAGCCCCCTGGCATATAAATTAATCACATAGTGTACATTTTAATCTGCTGATTTAAAGGCTCGCCATCTGGAAAAAGCGGTGCGTGTGTGTGTGTGCGTACAGTATGTCTGGACTATATTCATCTATTATGGAAAGTGAAACAAATGTGTGTATAAGATGACACACTTTTTAAGCTCGAGCCCAATGGGCGTTCGGCTATTTTTACTTACTCACGCATATACAGACCACCTGACCCACATCGTAAGCCCGTTGGAGGGAAATGCATTAGCCATGGTCAGAGGCACACACACGTACATGTCACTGTGGGTCAGTTGTCTCCATTGACACACTGCGCAAGCCAAAAAAGCAGAGCCAAGGGAGATTCTCAAACGCTTTTGTCTTTCATCAGTAATGAAAGCGCAGACATCGATGTTTGTGCACAAACAAGCACAGATGGGTAGCAACATATCTAATCTCCAAAAAAAGCATGCCACCGAAACTACTATCTAGACTAATAAAGTGAAATGAATTGTGAAGCCTATTATTTTAATCCACTGATGGTATTAATTGATTAAAAGATGAAGCATTGTTTAACAGATTTATTGTGCTTTTGGCATTTGGGGAGACAGTAACATAACAAAAATAATAAGTGTTTATCCTTTTCTACACTCCAGATTAGAGCTGACATCTCTGTATACTGTTGTCTTAGTATTGTTACTCGTGGAACAGAATTCAAAGGGTTGTGACCAATATTACCATAGCTTCAAAGATCTGTCTACCACTGCTCAACACAAAAATATGTCCTGAAAATCAACTCTAATTGCCCTGTCACTTCGTATCTCAAAAATGTTGTGCTGCCACTCATGCACAGCCTCTGCTTTTCAGACTCCCAACTCGTTTTAAGCAAAGTTGATGGCAGGCTCTTAATTGTAGCCCTGCGGCGTAATTAGCTGTCAACGCTCAGCGGATTGGTTTTGTTATGGGAGCAGAGAGTCTGAGCCACAATGGTACTAGAGTAGCATGACCTGAAACAATCTGATAGTTTAGAGAGTTCAGTCCCCTCTTTGTGCTCTGCCTGTATGATTTATGTGATTCATGTACTCTGCATCATTTGTTGTAAAAGTGTACTTTTCTTCATTAAGGCCAAAATGCCGTTGATGGCCTGCAACTATTTGTACATTCAAATCAAATTCAGATTGTTGCCTTTCTAAATACTGAATGTCCTGGGCATTAGGTCAGGATGGTGCTTCATCATGTGTAGATGTGCTGTTAGTTTCACAGTCCAACATAATTCTGCCCCCCACCCCAGGACATTGGGCCTGGCGCTGTCCTGGCTCGCAACTGGCACAAGTCTCAGAGTGAGGGATTAGTCTGACACACTGATCCAAATAGTGCACCTCTGGTGAGAGTGTGTGCACATTAACATGGATTAATCTATCAGACCAGCAGAATACTTGTTTAAACATTACAGGATTAAAGCCATGAAGCTGTTGAAGTAGTGCAGCTTTGGGTTGGAAATTATAAAGTAATTGGGGAGATGATCATTTGTGGGTGTGTTGAACTCCACTGAATCAAGTTGAATTGACCTCACTGACGACATGATTGTTGACTGTGAGTGGAGCTTGACGTTTTAGCTGGTTTATCTCATTTTGAAAGAAAAAAAGGATAACGAAAATCCAAAATGCTGTCATTCCACACTAAACTTTAATTGTTAATTGTAGATATTTCTAAACTTTATTTTTAAACATTCATTTGGCAACTGAGAGAGACTCGAAAGGGCTGATTTCTCATCACGTTACAATCTGCTCAGATATAAAAGTGATTAATGCATGTAAATTAATACAAATTGTTACATAAAGCCCCTTTAAACTTAACACTTGATGATGAACTTTATAGACAGTGAATGTAGTGTAATCACCTTTCTTGATGTATTGAGAACAAACACAGTCTTTACATACTTCCCATTTACATGTTAATGGTGATCACTTTGGGGTTAATTATATTGGATTGATCTGTCTGACCCTGGTGCAACCTCTACTGTGCTGTCTGGTGAAAAAGTGCAGGCTGCACCTCCCTTATTCCGGGCTCTGAGGTTCTCCCTAAGCGGTGCATACTATAATTCCCTGAAGCACTGCACAAAAACAGAATACACAAACAACTACACCTGCCAACAAACACACAGAACCAACTAAAGCTCTTACTGGGCTGCTCCTGAGCTCTGAACTAGTTTGACATGATAACTATAAAACGTTTTTGTTTCCCCAAATAAGACATGTGTTTGAGTGAGACAAATGTTTTAGTTTTAACTTATAATTAAAACAATTAAACACTCTCAACACTTTCAACAAATTAAAAACTAGTTTTCTTTTCAGAACAGATATTTTGGCAAGTGAAAATTCAAATGAACAGTAGCCTGAGCATATAGTAACAAAACAGTGAAGTGCATTATTGTTAAATACAGAAAAGGGTGTTACATCTAAAACAATAGATTAACTGTAGTTTTTGTTTTTGGGTTTTATTGAGAGATTGTCGCAATGGCGTCGATTGCTCGGTGTAGTTCAAGGCAAGTAGCAAACATGATAAATCAGCTTTGAATCCGAGGCTAATTGATCCAGAGCAGGAACAGGAACATGGTGAACCTGCCAAGCTTCAAGCATGAATCTACTCACCCCCGAAACTGCAGGATTTCTCTTAATGATATAAGGTATATATCACAAATCATTGACATTTATTGGCTGGCAGCTGGTATACAATGACATCCAATTAGTTGTTTAGAGAAAGCCCTTCTGAATTATGCCACAGTGCAACGTTACATAAGAGATGGAGTGAAGAAGAAGCTGATGTCTGAGAAAACACAGAGGAGTGAATAAAAATAAAAAATACAGGTAAGAGGCGTGAAATGGAAAAGACAGGGGAAAGGCTTAAGGATCATCATAAACACATGGATATAAGAGAGGCACACAAAACCAATATAAAGGCATTGACAAGCAGGGTAACAGAGAGAGAAGATGGACACATGCAGAGTGATAACGTAATGAATGGGCTTTTTGGGTAATTTCTATGTTAGTGCATGTCATGGTGCAGCAGTGCCTCCATGGCCTACATTCTGCCAGCTGGCAACACACAAGTGCATGCATGCATGAGTGTGCACCACCCACTCACACACACAAACACACACATGGATCGGATGAGACAGTAGTGGGGCAGCATTGCCACTGGGAAAGATGAACACATTCTACATCCGTTAGATCTGTTTTTGCCATGAAAGTAAAGACAGAAAACTACAACTCAGTAACTGTGCCTACAATTACTAAATTAATGTCAAACACCTTTGCCCATGTAATCCTTGGGTATAAGTTAGGATCCCCTCATGCGAGCCTCGTAATGGTTTCCTGCTGGCTGAGTCTTGAGCCCAATCTGATACTCCTGTCCCAGTTCCATCCACAGAAGCATAAAACTAATTTTAAAGTTGCATGAGGCAGATTAGCCTAGTTCAGCCAAGCGGTGTAAATTGGGATGGGTTAGCTAACGTCTTATGATATCACCGTCATTCTCATAACCCAGAATTGCGGTACGAGGATAAACAAAGTCCAGGGTATAGAGATCGCGGAGGGTGGAGAAAAAGTGTATGTGGGAGAGCATGTCACTGTGTGCTGATGTGGAAGGGTTGTGCAAATGTGTGCACAAAATTACAGTGTCACACTGCAATTCACTGAATGGGTAAGCTAAGCATCTTCGGTGGTCTAACATGGAAAACAATCGTGACCAATTTAGCTCAGTAGGAGGAAATTAAATGAGAATTGGCAGATTAGCTGCACACACGCAGAGTCATAAAAATATATCAAAAGCAATGTCAGCAACAATGAAAGCATGCAGAGGAGAGATATATGGACAGAAGAAGATAAGGGGGTATAAAAACAAGCAATGAGGGGAATAGAGAAAGGTGAAATGGTAAAAAAAAAAAAAGTGAGAGGGGGGGAGTGAGTGCAATGGAAAGCATCCAAACAGCATCCTCAAAACA
This sequence comes from Spondyliosoma cantharus, assembly GCA_900302685.1. Lineage (NCBI taxonomy): Eukaryota > Metazoa > Chordata > Actinopteri > Spariformes > Sparidae > Spondyliosoma > Spondyliosoma cantharus. The sequence goes on along the minus strand of OMLP01006202.1, from coordinate 30,799 downwards.
ACACAAACCACCTCATGTTGCCAAAATGTGCTGCTCTCCAATGCAACATGCAACTTCCAAAAAACATACACATGTGCAAGCGAGTACAGTCAAGCATGACAAAACAACAAACATAGTACTCACCTAGTCTAGGCTGCCCTTATGGCTGGCACGGAGTCGCATAACTCCAACAAACACAACCCACCACCACCAACGTGAAAGTGAGTGCCAACATAAGTAGGAAGAGAAGGAAGCACCCGAAGGTAAGAAGAAAAAATAGATTTCCAAACTGATGTGCCTGAGTGTGTGTGTGTGTGGGGGGGGGTATGCGTGTGTTGTGTGTGTAAATGTGAGTTTGGGTGGGTGTGTGTCTGCGTGTGTGTGAGGAGGGAGATCCACTCCAGCAGCGAAACGGTATAGGAGAGCTCCGTCTCTCTCTCTCTCTGGCAACTGTGACGTGTCAGGGTTTCGTCCAGACCCCTCCCTCCCCACTCTCTCTCTCTCTCTCTCTCTCTCTCTCTCTCTGTCTTTCCCTCATTCGCTCTCCCAATCCCTCTCTCTTTCCCCTCTCTTAATCCCTCGCTTCCCCTGTTGCCCCACCTCCCGACCCAAAGACTGATAAAGACTTAAGAGCTGCGAGCCTGGCACACTCCGGCCACACGCAAACATGGGAGAATATGTATCTGGCATGTACTAACAGTTGTGATCTTACTGCTGTTTATTGCCATTAAACTACTTTTGTTTTCATCTATGTGCCCTTTTTATGCAACTTTTCATCATTTCATATGCTGTTATATGCATTTGTTAACTTTTAGTTCATCCTGTTTTCCCATTTCCACCTGACTTCATTAGGACTGGGCAACAATTGAAATGCAGAAATGTCCAAATTTGAGGAAATCCAATCAAATCAAAGAACGAGCAAACATGCTTCTGAAACTGGCCAAGTACTCCATGCCAACTTTCAATACTTCAAACATTATGTTATTCATTATGACATACACAAAATTAGTGTTCGAACCTCATTAATCGATAATGATTAATGTGATTAATGATGAAGTTAACTCACCAGTGGAGTGGTAGCTGTGTTGTGAGGGCACTTTAAGATGCTTCTTCCTGCCTAGCTCTTCCCCAAGTAGGTAGTACCATCCTTGAACCTCCTACAGCATACACATAACACAAAGAGTGACAGTCTGTGCGTGTGTATGCATGACTTCAAGCTCAGGGATACGACCTAATGAGAGCTAAATTTAAAATGAACTCTATGTGAAAGCATAAACACGTCGTACAGAAAAACACACAGACACACATGCAAAGACTCAATTTGCATGCTCCTGCAGGGCTGCAAACACTGAACACACACACACATGCACACGGACATGGACACGCACACGCACACGCACACACACACACACACAGACACTGACCCCTCACAATGCTTTAGCTTATTCCAGCAGCTGATGCCCCCCACTTCTGCACTGTGAGCCAGATGGTGTGTGTGTGTGCGTGCACGTGTGATATGTGTTTGCAACTACTGTATGTGTGTTACATAAAGTCGTGTGGCCTGCATCTGTAATCCTGGCGATGTGGACACAGTCTTGCAAAGAGGACATGACAACACTGTTGTAAACTGAAATTATTTTTACGCTGTCACACATTTGACATGGCACACATGTAAACACACACACACGCGCACGCACGCAGGCAAGCACACTGCCAGCCTTCGCTTTTGTACTAAATAATGCGATGCCATGGACAGTGACAATAATCTCCGTTTTAAAAGCATCTTATCTGAGTGGACAGATTTCTGCGGGCTGTGGGACAAGGGGGGAGGACGGGAGGGAGGACTTGTATAGAAGATGGGGGAGGGGAGGGCATATGTCCTGAAAGTCAGAGAGGGATTTACGCCATCGTTCAATATTACCCTGCACATGTGACAAAGGCGGACAGAGTGGGGCAAACGAGAGAGCCGTTAGTCAGGAGGGAGACAGATGAGAGAGATGAAAAGAGAAAGCAGGAGATGGAGAGAGGTAAAAAGCACAAAGTGGCAAGAGGGTGCAAACAAATGACTGGATGTGACAGGCAAGGAAAGCAGGTTAACAAAAAATAACAGCCAACAGTCATGAGCTCCAAATGCTTCAGATACAAAACAGTGCAGGGCAACAGAAAGGGATGGGCTGAATGAAAAGAAGAAAAAAACAACAGAGGAGAATAACAGTGTAACTCTGTGTGACTCAAAGCTAAATCTCTCTCATTACCATATTAAGCCAATTAAATATTCATAGGGATAAATGTTAGAGGAAGGAAGACGTAAGCCTGACTAAAATATCATTTATTTTCGTTGTTTGTTTTCCTCACTGATGTGGATGTTAATTGAAACTACAAAAACAGGATTTACTGGGGCGAGTGACGGAGAGAAACAAGAGGTTTTGTAAATTTGCAGCTGTGTTCAAGTTTGTTTTTCTCATTTTTATTTCCAAACACAAAATTAAGGGTTTTATGTTGACTTCTCAGCCAGCCTGAGAAGAAAAAAAACAGTAATTATGGTGAAAACAAAAAACTCCAACTTATTAAAAGGTCTCTTCAGTGAATGCAGAGACCAATTTGTGTGTGATTAAAAAAACTGTCAGAATTAAAAGCATAACAGGATTTTACTGTACTTTCACTGTAGAGTGGTTCCTTTTTCTGGAGGGATTTTTCAAACCCAGAATGTGCTTAAATCAGTACATCACCAGGACGCTCGTATTTTCTACTTCACAAAGAGCCCTAATTGTAGGGTTTAGAATACTCAATTACAGAAACAGACAATTGGATGAAAGTTTTTTGCCATGTGTCAGAGTTTTCTCAACTGTGCCGTGACCATAATGAGCAGAAGGTTTCCTGCTTTTTTAAGTCCAATGCAGAATGACACTAAGCAGTGAAAAAAAATTATAATCACTGTCAAATTGTATAAACTGCTAATGACCTTTTGTGGTTTTAAAATTCACACAAATGCATGCTAAATGATGTAATAACATACATAAATAATACAGTGCTGAGGCAAACACTTACTGCACTAACCACTTAAATGGCATACAATGTACACTGACAAAAAGAAGAGTTGGATAGATTAGAGTTGCATAATTAAACAGTGAAGGGAAAATAGCTAAGAAAAGGAGTCGTGGGAATCCACTGTACAGCGGTGGAGAGACCTATTCAGCCAAGTAGCAATGCTGAACTCTTGGACCTCACATTTATCTGCTATCACCTGGGACAGTTTGGGAAGTAAGACTAAGGGACGGTGTTCTCCTATAATATGCTGGAGGTGTGTGGGATGAGGTGGTGTCGCACTTTTTTTGTGTCTGTTATTGTGTGTCTTTGGACGGTCGTCTTCTCCACTTTGCCTGGTGAGTAGTCAGTAAAATGTGTCTGAATCTGAGATGTTTCATCCTACAAAGAATGGTAAGCATGGCTCGACGGTCAGTCTATCAGCTAGGGGGCTATTGATTGGCACTTTTGGCTGCGTGGTGAGAACGTGCCGCACTGATTTTCTGTTTTCATTACTGTTTCACGTCAAGTTGAGCTGATTCGGGCCACAAATGGACCCCTTCTCGGGGCTTTGTTAGCTGCAATTCTTCGATAACACTGCAGATTAGAGTATTTACAGCCACTTTTCTTGCCAAGACAAGCGTGTCATTAGTTAGTTAGACACACCTTCAACAGACATGCCTTGAAGCAGGTATTCCTGTTATCATGAAAATGCCATGATATTCATGGTGTTGAATATCAACATCAGGCCATTAGCACTGTCACTGTTAGCATGCTAGCATTTATCTAATTGTACTGGTCTGCTGAGACCATCTCACTCTTGTTTTAGTAATTGTAGTAGTATAGTATTGTGTAGTTTTCAGTGTTCACACCAGCTAGTCACGCACAGAAACAAGAGCAACAGCTAGGAAATGTACAGTATGTGTGATGAGAACAGGATGTGCTGTCTTTTTGACAGCTCAAACACAGGCTGACAAGAGGATCCGACTTTGGGCTTTGTTGTCTTCTGACAGAGAACAACAAAGCAGGGTTCTTGCATAACCAGTGGTATTGACAGTCTCCCAGGATAACATTTTTCATTAGGGTGATCCACTTGTTCATATTTTGTCTGTAGGGTACACTGCCTTTATGAAATAATTAACTTAGATTTGGTTAAAACATTTTTTAGTATGTAATGTTTTATGCCAAAGGTTTCAACGTGCTACATCATCTGCATCATAAACATTTAATCCAACTTCAAATCTGTAAAGACATGAGATTCGGTGAGACTTAAATGAGGAACGCGTGTGTGTATGTGTGACCTTTCATTTCAGTAGAGAGAGTGACTCAAACTGAGGTGTACTCCACTATCTGGAGGCGACACTGTTGCCCTGTAACACTGGCAACCCCAAAATGTTACTAATATCAAAGGTCATTTCCACTGAACTAAACTCTCAGATTCATGGTCTAATGAAAGGACACACACAGAGAGTGAGCGCTGAAAAGGACACTGTTTACAAATGTCTTTATACCTATCATCTCTGTGTTTAAACTCACCTTGTCCTTGTCCACAAGGGAGCACACACCAAAGCTCATGCAACCCAGCAGGGCACTCATCCTGTTGATACGGCAAGAGAGAGGTAGACAGAGAGAATGAATAAGTAGGATAAAGATCAATAAATACCCCTGAGTAGAGCCATTGTGTTATCTAACTGACATCTGAAATGTGTTTTTTGTGTCCTAAATCCAGCAGACCTGATTACAAATACGAACTAATCAATGTGATGTTGTTTAAAGTTTTAGAGTGTTTTCTCATCCTGATGTCAGATTTTGTAAAAACATTATCTTGTCCCAAAGGTACCACACATAATTATTTATGACAAGAAAGACAGGACAAAGTCGATCCCCTGGGTGAAATCTGTGTTTTAAGAGGCAAAAAGGAGATGAACAAAACAATCATAAAACATAAAACGCAGCAAGAATGCCATACTGGGGGAATATTTTTCAGGAATGTAACAACATAATGACATCGGACAAATATATTATTGGTTTTATGCGCGTCTGCTCGTGGTGGTGGTTGAGGGGGTAGGGATGTTTAATTATGCATACATGAGAAAAACAGTACTCGACATCTTCCCAGCTGGACAGGACTAATGCAGCTGCTGAGGCTGTTTTGAGGGCAAACTGGCCGTCAGCGCTAAAGAACACCTGAAATGTGTCTTGGCTGCCTTCACTCGAATGAGCCAGTGACCGAAAACGCTCAGCTGTATTGATAGAACGTCTCGGAGAAAATGTTGAGTTTAAATATAGACCATACTATCAGAATCTCCAGTTAATCCAGACTCAATTCTGTGGAAATTATTCACCAGAATGGTATAAGATAGTGTATGTTGTGTAAGACTCCCCTACTAGAAAGCATAGCCCGTGCAGCCAATGCCTAATGTGGCTTTATTCATTTGTCTTGTGGATTTGTCTTGTTGTCCCATGATGTAATCAAGACTCAATCCCATTTCCTTTTTTACCCCCTACTCCTCGTCTTCGAGTGCCCGCTTGCCCCTCTATGACGGAATCATAAGGGGTAGTGTTTGAAATCTCCCCCTATGAAATGTGACAACCCCTCAAGACCCTCATACAACATCAGTTTTCAACAATGGCATTGTAATAAAGCAAAAGACCATGATATATTTCAACTACAGAGAGTTCTCAGAACCCGGGTTTGAAGTGTGCTTCTGAAAAGCCTTTGTTTGGAGGGCCATGTAGCCCTCGCCCTACCACTCTATCCCAACAAGAATGAAGACTCCCTACCCCATGGTGAACGACTGAGCAAAACAGAGGCAGGGCAGCAAAGGGTGCATTATACATGGTTGAAATGTGTCTCTGGGCATCGTAAAGTGAAGGAAAATCCTCACGGGGAAGCAGATGAAAGTTTATTAATTCAGGTTTATAAAAAACGTCTTTAAACACCTCTCTTTCTGTTGTGTTCGAAAACATTGCTCTGAAGCTCAATCCCGAGGCTGTTCTGTAAATAGACGAGTAATAAATAATAAAAGTAACAACAGATCTGATCAACCCATTGCAATTTTGCAAAAATGAGGTATGATTGAGCAGGATGAAAATAGAAAATGACACTGCGGTAGTAAGTATTCATCTAAATTTAGTGCTGCTCCTGTCCTCAACCTTACCCCTAAACATAGGCAAGGCTGTGTGTCTGTTTTGATTAGCAAGGCTGCCTGATGTCTTGCTGGAGTCGTCATTGAAGTGAAGAGCTATTTTTTAGCGGCATGCTGTGTCATTGTGTCAATATATCCCAGCACTGCTCACACATCCATCGGAGGATCAGCTGGGTTTGGCTACAGCAGCATCTTGGCCAATGTTGTGCGGTGTTTAAGAGGATTTGCTGAAGAGGCACCGCTGGCCACAATTTCTTCACAGCAGCACGGCACAGGGGAGAGTCGAATAAGCACATTTTCATGACATTTGAGGCTGCACTACACATTTAAAATTGCTTCTGAGGAATATATGGGCAGCACAGGAGTGGGGATAGGCCCGGCAGAGACCGAGGATTCGTTTGATGGCTGCGGTTTCAACATCCACAATTGACTACATTTAATGAGAAAGCCAACAAAGATTCTTGCTCTTGTCGCTTCAGTGAGAGATGCCTATATTGATGGTTCTGCAGCTTATGTAGGCGTATTTATTGCCTGACAATATCTTATACTATGTGGCCACTTTGTATGGCAAAGTGTTTTTATTGTTTTTATAATTTCAGCAACCTCCAAGACATTCCATTATAATTTTGTCAACAGCGCAAAATCCTATTTGGTCTCCACCAAACCATTAAGTTAGTGCTTGTTACAGAACTGGCAGCTCCGTCTCATAGCTGACATGTGGGGTTATTTGAATTATGATAGAGGTCATAGATATTGCAGGATGCAAACATTCCCCCTGCTTTTTCTTTCCTGTCACTCCCTTTGCTGTCAGCATTCACAAATAACATGGAAACGTAATTTATCTTTTCAACACAGGATCCAAACAAGTCCTTTCGTGTACAAAATAGTATGATTAATGCTTTCAATGCTATGAATGTGTGCTGTCCTTGTGAATGTGTGCGAGAGTGGGCACGTTCAACAGGTTGCGATCTCAAGGTCTTTTCATCGAGCTACTCCACAATAAAGCTGTGGATGGAGTTGCTCAGATCACTGCTGTTCACCTATGGTGACAGACTGTTAGCGCTGAACAAATACCAGTCCGGTTTACTGTAGAAGACTGAAATATTGTCCTTGCTTGGCAGGGCATCTGGAGAAACAATAGTTATGTGTGAAATGGCTCTGAGTGGATTTGAAATATGTGATTGAATCCCGCTAAATACAACAATAAACATTACAACCCTGGTTCTGAGCCATTCTGCCCACAGAAAATGGGAGCATGTAAGAGTCTGCCTCTTTCATCTTGTAGCTAATTCACACCAATTATGGGAAGAAGGGCAGAGTGCCCCTGGCCTGAAACAAATTAAGCTTTTGGGCGAGCTACACTTACAGTCTTATCAGCATAATAGAGGCACCAAACTAAAATTCAAACCAACTGGCATACAACTGGCAGAGGAAAGGTGCTTTATCAAATGTGTATTTACTATTGGAAGCATTTGTTCCTTCTGCCGTTTCCCAAATAATACCAGGGGACATTTGCTTTCGATGAAGCTTAATTACTTACCAAAGATGAGTAAATCGCTCTTAATCTGTGTCCCAGAAACTGTCCCAAAACTTCTTTATAAGCACATTCCACGATCGACACTCAATCACTCATGTAATCTTGTCCCTGTAATAACATATGCTGTATGTGGTATTTTATTTAAATTCTATTCAATCTATTTAACTGAAAACAATAGTTCATTTAGTGCTCTATGTTTGTAATAAAACACTCTTAAATGATATAAAACATGTTAAAAGTATTGTTCTTCAGTGTTTTAACACATAGCAATGCTTTTTTTGTCCTCTCAATAGAACATAGCACAAGAAATGTGTGACTCATCCGACCATATGTCCTACATCCCCAGCAATGACCCTGTTTCAGCTTAAGTCTGGCAAGGCAGGGAGGCGAAAGTAACACATTCACTCTGCCAGAATCAGAAACAGCCATACAAAGAAACACGCACACACACATAGTAAAACATACAGAAGAAACATGAAGCGGCATCAATTATAAAATGGTATTTCACTGCCTGCGGAGGGGGCTTTGTTCCTGTGTACTCATGGTAAATTCCAGTGTTACAGCTTCTTGAAAGTATTCTAAATATGAGTTTAAATTAAAAAAACATCTACATTCCTAGCAGGTACCTTGTTGTGGAGTCGGAGTTCCATACTGTGAAGAGCAGTCTCTTATGAAGGTCTCCCTCACTGACAACGCTGGAAACAAAGGAAGGAAAATAAGTCAACTAGTCCAACATTTTAAGAGTGTATTCCTGATTAACTACTTGAGGTGTTCCTAAACTTTGCAAACATTTGCTTGGTGTCAATGGCACATGAAAAACCCCTAACTGAGTAACTGTGTATACAATGAGATCGTGCTTTTATTTACATATTCATCACATCCAGTTATCTTTTCCCGCACATAACGTCAAGTGAAACTGGTAGATTGAGGAGGAGATTGACTGATTGCTTACAAGGAAAAAGTCTGTAAGAAGATGGGGTTCCTGCAGTGAGGAACCATACGAGTCCTCCGTCTGTCTTGAGGATCACTGTCTGGGAACATGCCAACCTGAGGCACACAGCAAAAGAAAAAAAAGAACAGACCAACCAACACTATCTCACAGTTCCCACAAGGGCTTTGTTGTATCATTTTGTACAGCGGTACATACCTTAACATAAGAGTCACATGGCCCCTGGCACTCTTCCACCATGCCCCTCGCCTCCAAAACTGTGAACACATACAAAAGAGCTGAATAAATTATGACTGTGTAGTCACATTAAATATGTATATGACATTTTATTTTCAGGTGCTGGGTCGAAATGTCACCAATTAAGAACCAACACTGGACCCACAAACACTGAGCTCCACCGTGAAGCTAACTGTGGCTCAGAATCTGCACAGTGTACGATATTTCTGAACAAACCTGTCGCTGGAAAAACACTCTCAGGTTCGCTGTGTGCATGTGTTAGGAATCCAGAGAATATTATTACAGAAGCTAATTTGTGCAAGATGCTGAGGTTGGGGGGAAAAAAAATGGGCTGCATTGTTTAATACAGCCTGCCTGCATCAAATAAACTCACAATGTCTTTTGTTTTCTTGTTAAAGAATAGGAGGATGTCAAACTGCTGACATCACGAGCTATGAAAATGATTTGCAAGATGCCACCAATTTATTTCGGCTGAGAACCCAGAGGGGAAATCTGCATATTTTACAGAAACAAGTGTGATGTGTGAGTAGGTCAAAATATGTTGCACTTTTTATCACTGCCTAGTGTTTGCTTCAGGAAACTAAGAACATAAGACAGAGCTTCCACGCGGGGCTGAAAAACCACATGAAAATCGAGACAGGACACTTAATCAAGTCCAACATTTTGATCTCTGGACGTTTCTCAAGATATTACAAGACCAACATGTACAGACCAACATGTCGACTTAATACAGATAAAATCACTGTCTTTATATGTGCTTTTTATATATTGATCTATATTTTCATATTAGATTACAAATTATACTCCATCGAATCATCACGTTATTGTGTGAGATTACAGAAGCTATAAAAGCAGTCTAAAGTATCGAGAACAGTTTGGGCTGTTCAATTAGAAACTGGATAAACATACTTGCAAACTGGTCTTTGTTTTATCCACTTAAACCAATGTTATATAGTATGATCTGTGGGAAATCCATTCATTCAGTTCACTCTCACATTGTTATGGATGCGAAACCACATTGGTGTGCTTCATTTTTTATGCTAATAGTTTTATAATTTTGTCAGATTCGAACAATTCCTCACGTTCGGTAAACTAAACACTATGAGGTTGCCAAACTGTGAAGTAGCTTTTGACTATAGGTGGTTATCTCTTCTTAAGAACTGTTCATCCAAAACAATTAATAACAAATGTGAAATCTCAGAAACTACAAATCAAAAACAAAAAGACATAAAAGATTAATAGTACATTTGATAGTTGGTTTTACATGCTAATTTGTATGTAAGCAAACAGCAGAAACTGTCCCTGAAATAAATACAGATGAAGAGGTGTTTTTCATTTTCTGTTCCCCTCGTGTATGTAAAGTGGAGTGTAAGAAATTAGATGTATTTTGAATATTTCATCAAATGTGTCAGGCAACAGACAAGACTGGACAAGAACAAATAAGAGGGAAAAACAGCCAGTTTTCCATCTGATGAGTGAATAGCCACTCAGTCAGAGAAATGACAGGGGCACAAAAGACGCTGGGAGAGGAGACAGAGAATCACAAACAGAAGATGGGGCTGCAAGGTTTCGGTTGCTGGGAGACCAAGATAAATAACCACTTTGTTGGATTAATGGACCTGCTACCTTACCAACTACCTACGCTTGTTCTCATTAATGCTCTCCTGTCATAGTTTGAAATTCAGTATTTTTTACTTCATACGTTTTTTTATTACATGTGACATATAACTTTTCAAGATTTTTACAAATTATTGCATTAGTATGTCACCAACCTCAAATGGACACACACTGTATGGCACTTTGATTGAAATGAAGAGTGTCTCTCTATGTGAGCTGACTTTAACAGGACTTACCGCTAACAACAAGTACGTCATGCTCTTGGATGATTGACAGCTTCAGTTCACCTATTGAAAACAGACGAAGGAGGGTTATGACGTGTGTGACAAGTATCATTGAACGTAATGGTTTTCATTCAATACCAATTTCATTTCCGGTGGTCGATATGAAACAATCACAAGGAAGACACTAGCTTAGCTTGTCAAAAAGATTGGTTTTACAGGGGGTTGTGTACTGTACTATTTCTTGGCCACAGTGACTGCTTAGAGTCAAGTCCAGGTAGTCATTACACTAGGACAAGAAGTCCTGCACATAGCTGCTGTAAAACCAGCCAACCTAGCTGTTACCCCTGCCTCAAGTCTTTATGCTAAGCTCAGCTAACCATCTCTTGTCCATGGCTTCGTATTTAATGAGGCAAAAATAGTTTTGTACAGAGACATCCAATGCCAAAGGGGCAAAAATTTGTAAAAATATGAGCACACCTGCTCTTTATCAATCTCAGACTCAAAGTCTGACGAAGAGCAGGTTTTCAGAACATCACTAATTTGGAGTATTAAATCATTCGGAGATTGGAGCCCTGAAGTGTGCAAGGCATCTTTAGTGTCATATTCTACAGACAAATTTCAGAGTCTTACTGTATCACTCGTCTCATCCTACATCCAAACATCAAACTATTCCTTATCATTATATGAAAGCAGGACATCATTTTGGCATTAATGTAGATATAATAACTACATTTCATTAAAAAAATAAAATAAATAAAATACCACTTAGATCCTTACATGATGCTGAACCTGAGAACATCAGAGAATAGCAGTAGAGGAAAGGCGAGGAGACAGAAAGTGCAACCCACATGCAGACTATAAAAGGTCATATAGCTTCTAGGGCCTGTAGCCTGTAGCCTCTGTGTGTGTGTCTGTGTGTGTGTGTGTGTGTGTGTGTGTGTGTGTGTGTGTGTGTGTGTGTGTGTGTGTGTGTGTGTGTCATCTGAAGTC
>OMLP01006202.1:3219-14766 GCA_900302685.1 Spondyliosoma cantharus | reverse complement strand
CCCCCCCCCCCCTTTAATAGGCTTTACTGTGTATTTGTCACATTTACATCTGAAAAAAGTGCCCCCACCGACATCCATTAAGACCAAGCCAAGGGGACATTGTTGGCCTTTAAGTGACAGTTAAAAGTAGCTATTATCAGCAGCAGAGGAGCAAGAAAAGCGACTGGGGTTAATCCGTGTTCCGTAACATCTACTGTGAAAACAGGAGGGTTTCGAAAAGTTTCAAAACTGCTGTGTATAGGATTCAAAGTTTTTCAACTGGGGCGAGCGCCAATTCATCCTATTTGATCCAAGGGGGAACAAAGAACAGATTTGATGAGAGCCACACAAGGTGTCCTCTCGCTTCCTCGCTGAATTTTTCTTAACGGGCCTGTTATATAACTTCCAAAGCTCATCTTCTTCAGTGTGAGCTGCCAAGACCAGCTCTAATCGGAGGAGTAGATCAGATTTATTGTGTCCATTGAATTCATAAAGGGAGACACCTTTATGTCAGTATGCCAATATGCCTTGACAGACAGGACAGTAGAACATTATTTAATGGCTTAAAACTGAAAGGTCTGGGAGAATTCTGTCATTGCAAGACTGCACATTTCATATTTATAAAAAGCCTTGGCCTGTATTTAATATTTAATCATCTGAAATGCTACGGGCACTTTAATCATGACGACAAGGAATGTCCATCAATTACACATAATCATTTGCCAGCTTTTCTGAGGAGGGGAAGAGAGATAAAGGCTCCACTCACAGGGAAACTGGAATGAAAGTAAGAATAAGATGACACACAATCTCTGTTCTTGGTAAAATGCTTATGTATTTAGTATCTGAGGGGTTATATGAGGTCAGCAAGTACAAAAGTTGAAGACGTTTCCTGCGGTAGCCTAAAGAAAATCCATCTCTGGCAAATAACAATCATAAAAACTGGGGACTAAACAACAACAAACGCTTCATTTGGAAACTTGTATCGTTTGTTACATTAACATTGAATATATTACGATAAAATTGCCTCTTACACTGTGAAATCTAGAGCTGTTAAATGGAGAACAAGTTATTTGATCCACAGAGTGTTTGATACTTTAAAACCAAATGATGTTTGCTCCTCTGCAGAAATTATTACCTTTGGTTCAGGGCTAATGAGCTCCTCAAAAGAGGTCAAATTTACCACAATTCTCAGGACATTTTCAGATAAAGTATCGCTTGTCTTCCTTGCAAACTTGAGACCTGTTTCTTTTTTATTTTTTGTGTGTGACAGTAATTGTTATTGCTTATAAATGCTGACAAGAAAGAAGAGCAGGAATAAAGTGCATTCATTTATCTAATTGATATAACTCTAAAGCTTCAAGTTTATCTTGATCTTTAAGTCAGACAAAACCTCTGTCTGTTCTCCGAAGTCCTTTCTCTCATCCCTCCATTCTCTCCCCTGACACCGTTCATCTATGATGTTTTTCTCCCTCTTCCTGTCACCCCCTGACTCAGACATTGCCTCAAACCCCAGTTAGTGGAGTGCTGCAGTTATCAATTCTACAGTGGGAGAATGACTGTCAAGCAAAAGGTAGCAAAGGACACAAACGCTGAACAGAGAAGAAATTTAGCTCAAACCACTTGAGTCAGTAGTTACACCTCAAAACTTGTCAAGTCACTTTAAATCTCCTAGCAGCAAACTGGGACATTTTCTGTTACTATTAGGAATCAAAAAAAACATTTGTGTCCTAGTTGTTACTAGGTTCAGTTTGTCTATGTCTGTGTCTGTAAAGTTGTTTGGATGTTTTTTTTTGTTGATCGGCTTGCTGTTTGTTTTTTTAATGACTAGTCTGTAATTACCAGAGCAATGAGTGAAAAAGGGTGGCACAAGTTGCACATTTCATCAGTGAAGGAAGTAGGAGAAAACTGCAGTCTAATAGTCTAATAATACGGAACATGTGGACACTCTATACACACTATAACATGCAAATAACTGCCTGTTTGATTTGTAGAGGGGAAAATATACTGTACTCTACATATCCCAGAAGGGGAAGTGAAAATATTATGTCCAGACCTGGTTAATTCTCTCTTTGGCAGTGAAACATCCTTCCCTGAGGGTGACTACAAACATGATCTAAGTACCAAACAATAGAAGCTTTCTGGGAAAAGTCAAGCTCATGGCAAAGTCTGACCCAGTTCTCAAAGGGCACACTCTCAAAATGAGCTCAGTGAGTCCCCAAGTGGGATGATTATGCATTAAATAACAGATATCAAAAATTGAAGTTTTAACTTTGTTGTTGAAGATTAAATGCCAGATGTCAAGTCAAGCAGGCCTGCTATACATTCTCCTGCCCTTTGTCTGGTCATCTGAGTCTGTAAACAGCATTAAAAACCTTCTTACGACTTTTAAATATATTTACTTCACTTACTTTTAAAATATAAGATTTTAAATAACTTTCAGACTATGCATTCAGAACTAACACATCCATTGAAAATGCCATATCCACTGCCTTCCACTCAGTCTTCACACACCTTGCGTTTTGAATAGGAACACCTACATCAGAATGCTGTTTGTAATATTCAGCTCAGCATTCAGTACAATCTCACCAGTGAAGCTGAGTGGAAAGCTGAGGTAGGCAGTCACATTTCCTCTACTTTGGTGCTCAACACCAGATCCGCCCAGGGCTGTGTGCTCAGCCCCCTCCAGTTCACACTCTACACCCATGACTGCACTCCCCGCAATTGAGAGGACTTAATTGTGAAGTATGCGGTCGACATCACCATCATTTGCTGCATTATAAACAATGATGAGAGTTTCATATCTGGAGGAAATCAACAATCTTGCAGAACAGTGCACAGAGCCCAAATTATACTAAACGACAACACCCAGCCCAGCCATGGTCTGTTCACCCTACTGCCATTTGGCAAAAGATACAGAAATATCCATTGTTATACGACCAGATCACTGAGCAGCTTCTTTCCTCAGGGCTTAGGGACTCCTCAATTCATCTTCCACACTCCACTCTATAGAATACTTTGTTTTGTTTTATGTTTTCATTTTCAGTTTAGGTTTACAACCCTGTGGTTGTAAAATAACAATTGAATGAACCTTTAACCTTTACTTAAAAAGACAGAATGATTTGTGCGGTTGCATGTGAAGACTGGAGAGGTCAGGCATTGGCATGTATGTGCTACATAAGAGCGAAGAAGGGTGTCCAAGCAAATTTTGACAAATTTCTGCCACACGGGTCAGATCTGAGTGGAGCCAGTGCAGCAAAAAGCTCCCAAGATGGCTACTCTGAGAACCTATGGAAAGCCACGTAATTATGAAGCTAAATTCATCAACAGAAACAAGATCCAGGAGAACTTGCTGTCATCCTCCATTCATTTGAACAGTTTTCTTGTGTGATAATGAAATCATTGTTTGTGCTGTGACTATAGGGCAATTTCACATTAAAAATACAAATTTCTTTGATGTTTTACTACAAAGCCATGTGGAAACAAATCCTCTGAGGCCTTTTAAGTCAGGCACAGAGAGTGAACTTCCCTCGACCTCCTCTTGACACACCCACACAAGACATCAGAAAAATAAAATACAAAAGTGACACCCACAACTGTAACCGCACCCCTGTAATACCCTATCCATATTCATTTTTATGACAGGTAAACACTGGATAATGGATGAGGCTTTAGTCCGACGGTAAACAGTGCAGGTGCACCCCCCTCTAGTCTGGCTCACACCCTCCATAAATGATTCAGTGTGTCACTAGATAAGGAGGGGCAGCCTCATTACCAGACCAGAGGAGTTATTGCTACATCTGAGCCCACTTGTTGCTGCGAGTAATTTGCTACTCATGTCACACACGCCGCAGGATCAAGTGTCTCTGCTGGCAGACGTACTTGACACAATGCTTTATGTAACATTCCCTTACTTTAAGGCAGAAAGGCAGCCTTTACGTTTTGGCTTAATGCTGTTATGGATGCATGCAAGGAACTCTTGACAAACTATAGCATCTAGGGTCGGAAGCTACAGTAAAAAAATGACATGTCTATGATGTCTATGATGTCTATTTTTCTCAATGAAAAGTGAAAAGAAAAAAGCCTCACCGTGGGTTCTGAGGAAGAAGGATGATGTCTCAGGAGAGTTTGCAGGGGGATTCCGCAGGTGGACTCTAAGGCAGGTCATCTCAGAGGCAGCATGCTCGCCGCCACTGTGGATGAGATGGTTTCAGAGACCACAGGGAAGAGATGAAACGAAACTTGACGCTTGTTTGTGTGTGCGTGTGTGCGTGTGTGCGTGCGTGCGTGCGTGTGTGTGTGTGTGTGTGTGTGTGTGTGTGTGTGTGTGTGTGCAGTATGCAGTTAAAGGCAAAGACAGGGAACCCAGGGAAAAGAGATTAAGAAATATGAAGGAATTACTGTATACGTATATATGTACATTTCTTTCACAATTACACTTCATGCTTCAGCCACTGTAGGATGTGACCTGTTACCAAGGCTGGCAATTACAGGGCTCAACTGTTTTGTTTTCCATACATCCTGTTCAGATCTAGCAGCCAAGGTCAGACCACAGTAATCAATCTTTATCTGCAAACAATAGAGATTTCAATCAGCACACAACATACATGAGCAGATTTATTTTATTAGCAATAACTTCATTAGATGTGCGTGTGAACAACGTGCACAAAAGTTCAAACACTGTTTTTCTATGTACTGTGTCACTCAGACTCTCACTCTCCAGCTTCCACATGTACCAAAGTGATGTAGCCTCTGGCCATGATTTTATAATTATCTGCCCCTGATAGTGGACCAAATGTAGCTTAAAAGGACAGGTAGTAATAACAACATTACGAATTGAATTATGGGTTAGGACTGAGAAGCAAGAAAATCATTATTTAATGAATCTGCTAAAGGGCTACATATAAATAATACAATAATAATAATAATAACAGTCAATAAACATTAATTCTGTTTAATCTGCCTGTTGTTTATTGTTCTTAATGAACCACCTACTGGTAAAATATGGGTTTGCCTTTGAGGTCGAACAATATTGTTATGGTAAAGAGTGCTTTCTATTATACTGCTGCAGCTTCCTGGTGTTCTACAGGCTGGTTAGTGTAGCACCATTTGGAGCCAGCCACAGACAATGTGGGCTACATTCACTGTTCTGTTTACAACTGCACTTGGCAGCTGTCATATCGATTTGCAGTCATATGACATATGTACACAGACAAGAGTATTAATAACATTTGAGAGGCCAAGGTTAACTTAACAATGCCTCCCTCAGTTTCCAACAATTGAGCGGGTCCTTCCCAGATTAGAATAAAGTATTTCACCACTGACGTGAATTAATATATTCATAAACTCGCGTTACATCTTTATTAAACACTGAATATATATTAAAGATATTTTTATCATTCAGTTCAAAAACAGTATGTGGGAAAATGCCAACTTAATTTAAGACAGCAAGTAACAGATGACACACAGCTACTGCTGCCTCCAGAGCAAACAAGAAAGATAAAAGACCAAAAACATGTTTTTATACGGATTAAATTTTGGTTACTGTAGATAGAACTAAGCCATTGTTGTGATTGTGTGGCAATAATCCAGATTACTTTGCAGTATGACTTAATACACCTCTGGGTGAAATGTGACACAACAGCAGTAGCTGCAGCGCATTGTTATGACATCTTGCCCAGTGGCAGTGTACCAGTAACCCAGAGATGAACTCGCTTTTGCTAATCCTGATTACCACACTGGCCACCCACCGAGAAGGCATCCAATCACAGTTTATTTAACAGAGATGAAAACATCTGGTTGTTGAGTTGCTTACTGCTTACCACACACAGTGTCTTAATTCACATCAGCAAGTACTGTACACACAGCATGCTCACAACAATCGCATGCACTCAGAGAAGCTATTTTGGGCTGTCAGAAAATGCATCTCCAATTATCTCTTTCTCCAGCTTGGTGTCCTTTTACTCAGGACTCAAAATAATTTTCCTTTTTCCTCTCATTTTGTCCCTCCACAAAAAGCCCCTGATTCATTTGGTCCTTATCAGTTACAGTGAAAGCAAAACAAAGGAGTTCTCCGAAACTCATACTCTGCTTCCCTAAAGGGGAAGCAGAGCAGATAATGTTACTGTGGCATGGCCTGGTCTGTGTTAGGGGACAAAACCACACTTCCATATGTCAGCGTCATATGCAAAGACATAAAATGCACACATTTTAGAGCAAGTGTACTAGTTAATGCAAACTTTGTCCAATGTGTTTCCAATGCCAGTCTAGTAAAACAAAATAAGGCACACAACTCCTCTCCAATATACCATTCTCGATTCCCAATTATTTAGACTATTTTCATTTCACCTGGCGGGATAATAAAGCATAAGATATTGGAAAGTTCTGTGTTTGACGCAGAATTGAAGCTTACAATAGTCTGCACCGTGCTGTGCCTGCCTTGACATTTTAATAATATATTTCCAATACCACCACTATCATTTCCCCTGTACCCTTGTACTTGTTATATCTTTGACCTCTCGGTACTCGCCAAGGCAAGGATGTTTCAAAATAAAACAGAAATACACTTATACTTCTTACACATGATGATGGTGTGCAGCAGTAGAGTGCAACAGGGTCAGCAATTAGGTTGGACTATGCGGCAGTTTTTTTAGCGCTGTATATTGATGTTTTACAAGCACAACGGAGGCACATGTTTACAATATGTTCTGTTTGTTTATTTCTCAGCAAAATAAAATAGATTTAATGATTGTATCTGAGGGCAGAAGTTGTTTTTTTACAGCAGCTTATGTTAACGCTCATTTGACATAGAAAATGACATATATTCCACGTTCATATATTTAAACGAATGTCATGTGCTGCACTACACGACTTGAGATTTCAATGACAAGTCATCCAAATACAGTAGATGCTCTTTGTCTTGTAAGTTTTAAAAATCCAGTGCATGGGTTCTGGCACAATAAGGAAGTGCAATGTAAAGAAATACATTTTGTACAAGGCAGAGAAGTTTGAGGAAGGGGCAATTTCAGAAGCATCGGTGAGAGGAAGGTAGATGCAAGGGGGAGCTAATTAAGATAGTAGAGATATGCAGAAGAGAGCCGTACATGTTCCTCGAAGAGATGAATTTTCAATTTGCGCTGGATGATTGGGGATGACTGTGAAGTTTTGACTGGGGGTGAATTGTGGCAGGAGAAGAGAGTCGGCTGTTTGCAAAGATGTTCAGATTGCTGAAGGGGACAGCTGAGCACCTGGCAGTAGCAGACTGGAGCATTGAGCAGCTTAATGAATTGAGTGAGTGATTTATTATATAAGTCTACTAAATACACAACTAGTAAAAGTCTAAAAAATAAAAAAGACCAGGATGTGAGGCAGTCACAGAGTAGCTGCAGAGCAAATGCTTAATTATAAATCAAATGGAAATAAAGTCAAAGTCAAGGATTAAACAGACTTTGAAATAGGCACTGAAAGGCAATTAAGGGATGAAAAGAAGGTTAAATTCAAGTGCTGCCAAAAATGTTTGGTTAAATTGGTTAGATAAGCAGCTAGTTGATCGACAGAACAGTTTTGATTATTGATTCATGTTTTTTGTTTGGGTCGGTAATCAGACAAGAATCCCAAACATTCACTGCTTCCACCTCTCAAGTGTTAGGAACTTGTGTTTTACTGTATGTCAGTGTGAATTAAAGACCTTTGTTTTTGCATTGTTTAGTTAACAAAACAAGCAAAGCAAAAATGTACATTTTTTGACAACCATTTCTCACTATTGTCGTTCGTTATATAGACTGATTAATAAAAAAAAAAAAGATCCAAATCATAAAACATCATTAGTTGCAGCCCTTTTAAATTTACAAAAGAAATGGACTTCCTGAACTCATGTTACTCAAGTGATGCCACCCAAAAAGCAAAAATAAATCCACACAGTCTCAACTTAGAATTCAGTTATCATTGACATCAACTCATCAGTATATAAAATGTCTTTTTTCAGGCCTGCCAGAAAGACATGTATGCAAAAACAATGTCATTTTCCACAAACTATAGCCGCTGAGTCACAGAATGACTCAGCGGCTATAGTTTGAGATAGCGAGTTTTACTTACTCATTAACTTATTAAATCAATGATTTCAGACATATTGAAGTTAAATCATGGCTGTTTTTAGCAGCAGAGAAACAGCAGTCAGTCGAAGCTCTAAGGTCTAATTATTCTCCAACCCACTTCCTATCACCTCCGTCCACAAATCCATCTAGACTGGCACCGATGAGGCTATACTGCTCATTAATTAACCAACGCTGATTTTTTAAAAGCCATATTGCAAATCATTGTTTTGTTACCTGTCTTGTGTACTGGATGTGCAATTTCTTCATCCAAGAGTTCAAACCCATGAATCTGATACTCATTTCAGGGTGACACACAGCTTTTATGAAGATCAGGAATGGCTTGAAGGGGTCAGCCTAGCACACAGTGCTGCTGTAAATCTCCCAAGGCTATATAGTGATACCTCAGCTTGTGAGCTCATCACTTGTTGCATGCTCTGTGATCCTGTCCTGGACATTTGATATGCCAAGGTCAGCTTCTAACTACTCAGTATGACAGTCCAGCACACTTTGCTCCAGCACTTGGAGTACATGTGCTGAGTTGTCTGTAAAAAGTCTTTGGAGCATATTCAGCAGAATGTGAGTAGAAGGTAAAGAACATTCACTCACTTATTTTCAAATTAAAATGCTGCTTACATTAGTAATAATAATCCAGTAATATAAATAATATTTAATATAATGAACCTGACAGGGGGCATTATGCTGCATAATGAGTGCTTTCATGTCAGATGCTGTCAGTAGATTTTGCCGATAATACTTCCATACTTTCACTTAAGCAGCATTCTTGAATGCAAGACTATTATCATGATTATTTTGGTCTCTTTCATGGCTTTATTGGATAGTAGAGCTGAAGAGTGACAGGAAACCAAGGGGGATCACATGCAGCAGGGTCAGATTTGTACCCTGTGCGAGGACACAGCTTTTATTCATGGGGGGCACACTGGACAAAATGAAATAAAATCGCTACATACTTACTTATGTATTTGCTAACTTACTATTTACTTACTCACTTACTTACTTACTTACTTACTTACTTATGTACTATTTACTTGAGTTTAGGATCTGTGGCAGAACATAGTAGACAAAACTGATCTCCAATTTCAACTTCATTGGCCAGATGGAAACATCTTTTGCAAGAAAAGATTCATGGCACCATAAAAGAGATACAGAAAAGTGATTGATTCATGTGAAATGTAGAAACATTTCACAACTACCCTCCATATTCAAAGACACATTGTTTGTTATTCAAAGGAAATGCCGGCATTCTAAGAGATGGGCTATTAACGCAAACCAGAGGTTGTTTTTTCATACGACCATCAGCGGAATGTGCTTCAGTAAGTACAAAGAGCAAGTACAAATAGTTTTGAAGCTTTAACAAACACAAAAGGACAAATCATCTTTCTCCTATTTTGTACCTACAGTTGCCAGAAGCGGTCCTTTTAGAATATCTTTGTCCTCTACCTTCAGTGAAAGGAAAATAGGGCATATATTGAATACGTATCCTTGCTGAGATGTGGAACCAATTTTCAACCAAGTTTTTTTTTTTTTATCTGTATCTTATTCGTTGCAGCTGCACGGAACATTTTTCTTTTCACTGTAGAATAACACATTTATTCAGCACAAATCTGTGCACAAGTGGAGATTAGTACTTTTGCAGTCAATACAAACAGCCCAGAGGACAAATCACCTTGAAAGATGTTTGTGATTTGCTTTTAGATATGAAACATTACCCACAGTCACATTCATTTGTTGAGGCGGTAAGATACAAAAGACTGATTCGAATTTGTTGACTTTGTATCCGCTGTATCTGCAGCACTGCTGTCTGTGCAGAAAGCTTTGCAATTATCAGTATGTGACTTTGTTAATGTACAGCATATTCCTATTAGAGATTACATCTTTATCTGCCAATGTTCCATTTAGTGAATCTGATTCTATAGGTGGATTTTTCTCCTCAGTGTAGCTCTCTTCTCCTGCCACAGTATTACTTCTTTTATTTTATTTTATCTGATGCAGGAAGTGAAAAAAAACCTCAGACATCAAATTAAATTTGTTTGTGTTGATTTTAATCGTATACATTCTAATACAAAAAGCAGCTCCTCACTCTAAAAACTGTTATTTTCTAAATAGAAGTCTGTCATGCAACAACATGCTTTTGTGCTTTATGCTGTTTTGATGACTTTTGTTTTAATGATCAGTTAGTTCTTTTAAACGAAGTGGACAAAACTTTTTATTCTTTGTCCATTTAATTAAGACACACATACATCACAAATAGCTTTTCCAAAACCCTAAGGTTATACCTTAAACATTCCCACCCATGCAGTTCAAGCAGCTCTTGACACACAAACTTTAACAAAAAAAGGCAATGGCACAACCTACTGGACATGTTGCGAAATGCCATTTTTAAGCATGAACTATCAGCAGTGCACAAAAAATGATGATTAATTAAATATACTAAAGAATTATCCAATATCAATAATGGAGTTACCAATTTAGTCCCAAGCAATTTACTGTAGGTTAAGGTTACACATAAAATACATTCAATGCTTTCATTTTAAATTATAAGTTAATGTATGCAAATGTATTTCTATTGAATTATATAAATGTAAAGCATATCTTATATTGATATATATTAAATGTATTATAAAACCGCAAAAGTGTACACAGTAGTATTGTGTTAAAGGCTAATCCACTATGTGTATCTGGAAAATGTTTACAGCTACAGTGCAACCACAAGATGTCGCAACTCCTCTCTGCAACTGCAGCCAACTTCATAGAGTTATGTATGTATGTATATTGTATCTCAGCAATGTAGGGAAAGGGTAAAGAGTCTGCAACTTAAACATTTTCATTTTAAAGCAAAATTATTTTCCTTTTTTTACCTTAAAGTAACAGCTTCATGATCATTTTGATGGTACAGTGTCTTATAATAGTGTGAATCATGTCATCTAAAAGTGCTGCTTTCCTCACCGACTGTATATCTTTAACACAACATACAGAATAGAACAGCGCTAAAAAGAAATACTACATCTTATAAATCACAAATAACAACAGAATTAGTTCACCCTTAGACTATTCTACATGGGATGGACAAAATAACAGACACACCTGTCAAATTTTATGATTTATAATAAATTGGCAATGTTACAAAAGAGTCAAGTGCAGCTTGTAATGTGTAATTATATTTTTCAGTATATCTGACTGACATGTTTGATGATTTTGGAGATCAAAGTGCGCAACTGTATTATTATAATAATGTTCCATTTGGTTGACAAGTATGGAAAATGATCTGCTGCACAGAACAGAACATTGACTCTTTGACTTTTCATGCTAAGCACCTGAGGTGTTATGACAAAAGCGTTTTTTCTCGTCTGAAGCAAGACAAATACAAATTATTCAGCATAACTGTTAAGCAGAAACATAAAATAATATGGCAGGACTGAAACAGCTGAATGAATATATACTTGTCATGGAGATGTAACGT
>OMLP01006196.1:8074-24513 GCA_900302685.1 Spondyliosoma cantharus | reverse complement strand
GGTGTCATTTTTGGAAAACCAGCTTTTACTCGTTCAGCGTCTCACTATCACCGTTTCATTTGTGTTATTTTTGCGGTTTTAGTTTTCAATTCTAAAAAGGTGGGAGCGTCCATAAAAAATCCATTACTTGGGTTGAAACAGCCATGAGGACTCAGGTGTGGGTTGTATAAACAGTTCAATATCTGGAGTATGGCTGATCTCTGTACACTCCCTTGGTTGTTCGTACTGACGGTGCCTTGCCGCGATTGTTTGCCCACTCTTCCAGACCTGAAGAAGAGAGGAGAAGAAGCAGATGGGGAGTGATTACAGAGGCGTAATGCTACTCATTCATCTATAACAACCTGTGGAAAGTCTCTCCAGCTCTGTGCAAAGGCTGTGAAAACATCCCTTCGATGGAAACAAAGCAGCACAAATGTCTGCTGTCGATGCCGCTCATCTCATAACAAAAGCGCTGTTTCGAGCCGGGCCGAGAAACAGAGGCTCACACCAAGAGGCTTGACTTTCACCTGGAAGGATGCATCTCAGATAATTGAATGAGAGGATCAAATAGCTACTTGAAAAGGACCCGTTTAGTGGCTCCAAGCAAAAAGGTCACAATTACCATTAGCCCAAATCAGCCCCTGTTCACCCCCTGGTACTGTCAATGTGAAAGTGCCAGTATTGATGGCACCCTTTGTCTGATCTTCAGCCAGCGCTGAGACTTCCCTAGAGCTGAGGCTCACAAAGGGTTGTTTTTTTTTCTGTGTACAGGCTCTCTGTTGGCAGCACATAGCCAATACCCCTTAATTAAACCTGTCACCCTTTCACTGACAGTCACTTTGAAGAAATAGACCAAGGTAACCTTGTGTTTTCGAGAACAAGGATGCACATCAACCCTGTTTATCTGTTTTGCTTTGAACTGTCGCCCTTTTGCTGTGTGACCCATGCGGCAGCGGTTTCTATTTTATGTGTAGGCGCGAAGCACTCTAATGAGTTGAAGGTGCTTAAGTTCTTCTACTTCCGTGGTCGGAAAAGTTGGGGAAGTTTTTTTTTTTTTATTAGCTTTGACTTTTCAAAAGACACACTCAAATCTCGAAAGTATGAAATGAACAAACACAGGTCTTCGGTATATTAAATTCCTCCAGATGCAGAAGAAATGATATGCTTAATTTCTTCCTTGTTTTGCCGAACGAGTACCAAACAACTTCTCAAAGCAAAATCTGTCACTGTCATTGTATTTTGGAGTCGCCGCGTCTTGATTTCTGTTTAAAAAACAAACAAACATCTAAATGAGCTTCAAATGTTGATCACTGAAATCAAAAGCAAGATCGTTCAATTGTGTTCAGATTTTTTTCGAATGAGAAGCCGTCTTCAACAGGGAGTGGCCGCAAGCCTGCAACCGATCACATTCCACGCATGTAATATAAAAAGGTTAAATGACAAGGAAATATCAAGTGCCAGTACGAAAGTAAACATACCATTAAACGAGGGAAGCAAAAATGATAAACACCCTAACAAACATCAAGGTCATTAAGACTTAACATTAACTCCTGAATTCTACATAGCAAAACAGACAAGAACAATGAAAACATTTTCATCGTTCATTGTATTCATTATGGAGTTTCATATTTATCTATTGTTGCTGTTTTTCATTGTTCTCGTCTGTTATTGCAGTTTGACCTTCGGGGACTTTTGTAGTATATGGGATGTTTACTTTCACTGAAGGGATTAATGTGTGTTATTCATCTTTGTATAATACATGTGCGGGATGTGATTGGTTGCAGGCTCGAGGCCACTCCCTTTTGTATTTTTTTGCAAGTTAGACAGCGTGCGAGAGTTTGCTCGAAACTTTTGGTGTACTCGACCCCTCTAAAGCATCTGGCCCATGAAACCGTGTAAGTATTAAAACACAGTAAAAAAAAAAAAACACAGCAGAATTGCCAATCGAAATGGTTGAAATCATTTTTTTATTCAAAATGGAAATCAGGACACCCTTACTTTAAATGCTATTACAGTATTGGACTTTATTAGGAGAAGTTTTTTAGTTCTTGTTTAGCGAACTAAGGAAAACATATTATTATAAGCATATTATTTCTTCTGCAGCTGGAGGTTTTTAATAAACCGAGGCCATGTCTTTTTTTTGAGAGCCGAAGCTAATAAAAAACCTTATTAACTTTTCTGACCACACAAGTCGGAGAACTAAGCACCTTCAGCTCATTAGAGTGTTCGAGCCTCCGCATGGTGCAAAGTGGATTTCTGTCTAAATGTTACTTTGTTGTTTAATCCCATTTTTCTGTTGAGCTCTGGAATCTTTATTTTTGATGTATAAAAATTCAACTTGCCCAACAGCAACCTGCAGAAAATCACCAGGAGGAAGTCAAATTGATTTTCAAAGAATAATTTACAAATGTTAATGACAGGCATGAATTGGTCTTTTCACATCCAGTTGTGACAGTCTAACAATGGCAGACTGTGGCTATCAATGCTGAAAACAAAGGAATAGAAAGCAGTCAAAACAAATCGTTCAGACAAGAATCATGACGCTGAAAACATGCAACATAGACTTCTGTAGTAGCTAATTAAGTTTAATCAGTTTGCAGTCAGTCTCTAACTTTAAACGTTAAAAGTAAGAAATCTTGTCTAAGAGCTGGTTTCTATTTGAAGCTTGTAGCTGAGCTCAGCCGACAAATACACAAACTAATCCATCTCAAAGCAAATCAGCACTGTGTTCTTACATTTGCACTTACATCAGAAGAACGGATTTAGTTTGAAATAATCAAAGGGTAAAACACTGCTTTAGATAACTGCTTGTACTCGTTTTTCAGGTAACACACACACACACACACACAGAGCACAGGATTAGAGCTGAATCCACCTTCAGCTGCACCGGAGCACACTCAACTCTGTATTTGCTCTACTATCATATCAAGTGCACTCTGCAGCAAGTGCGACCTTGGCCCACTTTTACTGTATCTTGTCAAAAGCCAGCGACACGGTGTGGTTGAAGAGTATCGCAGTGGTGTTAGCTTTGTCTGAATCTTGTGGTAGCTGGAGCTATTCGCAGCTCCTCTCAAACCAGAGAAAAGTCACCAAAAGTGGCCGTAAACGTCTTCTAGCTGTTAGCAGAGCCACGCGTCGCTGTGTGGCTGTGGCACGAGCGGACTCCGCAACATTTGCTTGGATTGAAAATATCAGTTCAACTAAAGATGTGACATGGTGAGTTGTTAGTTTTAGTGAAATAAGCCAGCATACAATGGCTCGGAGGTTTTGTGAACACGTGTATTTAGTTGATAGACTCGATGAAGACTTTTCAGCAACACATACATTTACAGGTCTGTGGAAAGTAGGCGGTGATTACCAAGCAACACATGAAATGTCTTTGTAGTCACTCCAAATTACCACAGTATTTACCTCAAAATGATATAATAATATGCTATGGTTTTCCAACAAGCAGTGAATAAATAACCAGTAATATCTTTTATATATTTCCTACGCATTAATCTGCTAATGTATTTTATTTTTTAAAGTTTAACTTATTTTACTCTTTGTGAAAATATTCTTAGTATGCATCAACAGGCAATTAAGGAATGCTGCTCATTTTTTTTTATTCTAAAGTAATATTCACCAGTAATTAAAAAAAAAATAAAAAATGAATGTGATTTAGGAAAATTGGTCCAAAGTTTGACTGATCTGCTGCCATTATAGCGGCTGGTGGTGGTAAATGGTTAAAAAATTCACTTCAGTTTGTTGACCTGCAGAAGTTCGACAGAAACTAGTTGGAAGTTTTCTGGAAATGTATTGAAGAAATTACCAGCTATTAATTAATTGCTCAGAAAAGGAGGATATTATTAATAAATCAAGTTGGGGCTAATTTTTATTCTATTTATTGTAACAAAATGTGCAACTTTGTAATTATCGCCTTCCTACCATGTAATTTGGGGACCTAGCTGAAACAGAAACTAGCAGAAGTTAAGCAGTTGGATGTTTACTGGAAATGTATTAAAGACATTATCAGCTATTTATCAACTGCTTATTCAAGGTAGTTGCTGTGGTAATTAAGAGAAAATTCCAAATATGTCACTTGGTGATTACCGCCCACTTACCATTAAATGTGTCGACCTGTAAAATGAAGGGTTACTGACTTATCTTCATAAAAGCATGCTGGCGTGGGTCATTTTATTAGGCTGAGAGGAGTCATCATTTTATCTATTTTGTTACAATAATCTGTAGTCACTCATATTTCACTAAGATTTTTGTCAGTTTGTTAAAAGGCGGCACATGTGATCTCTGTATTCAGGAATGAACGTGTGCTGCAGGTAAGATCTGAGCTTCCTAACTAGCTGCTTAGGGATGATTGAAGTGCTGTTTCTTATTCATGTTCAGCACTTTTAGTAAAGTAAAAGAAAAAGCAAAGTAAATCTTTAAGTGATTCTGCAGCTGCGTGATCAGCTTGTTAAAGTCTACGTGCTTTTGACACTCTCCTCTGAAGTGAGAGAATCATCAGTGCTTGGGGGCATCACTTTGGTTTTGCAGTCAAGAACCTGAATTCAAAGATCAGTGAAGACAAGGCTTCTTTAAACTCTTTAACACTTACAACTTTCTTGTTTTTAGGGCAATCTTTTAGGCCATTTTCTAGTGTTTTATTGAACACAATAACTCCACAAAAAAAGACTTGTTTTTCAGTCGTTCTTGGTCTTTGGTGGCATTGTTTTCTTCCAATGAGTCAAATGATTGAAGGAATAAAAGCTCGTAATTGTGAATAAATCACTGTAGACGTGGTTATTTTGAATGCCACATCATGCAATTACCCAGATGCTATGGCAACTGAGATGAGGTCAGTGGTGGGCTGTCATGAGCTAGAAATTGATATTCTGATAATTGACACACAGCACATATAGAAGGAGTAGAGGTTGACAACTCACCATAGGATTCATATGACTCGCCGCTGTGTCCGTATTCATAGTACTCATCTGAGCTGTAAACACAGAGAACAGGCAGAGGGATATTAGAAAGTATAAATAAATATGAAAATTGAGAAAATAAGACATTGAAATTGCAGTTATCAGCAAATAAATAGACTTAATTTTTGTATTATTGAAAAACATCAAAGTAATACTGAAGACCACGCAATCACATATAATGTATGCAGGAGAAATAAAGATAAACACACAGGAAGTGTTTCTCAGATATACTCTGCTGGATATAAAAGTGAAAAACAAACAAAGAGGAGCTTTCAATTCCTCTGAAGTTCAGCCACATTTGTGCTTCTACAGGGCAATTTCCTCCACCGTCTTTCCGCGCAAACTTCCAGTTCCATATCACTGCGTATGGAGATCTATGAGAGGTGGCAACTTTAATGAAAAATAAAAAGATGGGGGAAAGCATGTTGCATAGTGGTTCATTCCTCGCTTATTTATTTATTTCTTTATTTGCGGTCGCCGGTGAGTTGCTGACAGAACAATCCTGCGTCAGTATCATTCAGTAACAGCGCTATCATTCAAGAGAAGGCAATTCATCATAAGGCTGCCACTGAGCCGACACCAGCCATCACAGCTGGGTCCTCTCCGCCTGCCTGTCAGTCAGTCTGTCAGCGACAGCAGCACCTCTCTGCTCTCCGGATTAGAGAGCTGAAGGCACCAACCCAAAACCCCAACACGCCACATCAACACCGCCCGACGGCTGAGGGCAAAGAGGTGACAGCAATGACACGCCGCGGTGGAAGTAACGGATTACATTTGACTCCAGTTACTGTAATGGAGTAGCTTTTTGCGGTGCGATCTTAAAAAGCCCAAAGTGAGGTCTGAGAGGTTGAGACACTCCACTCTTCTATCAAATTACACCACGGTTTGCAGCACTCCAGGAAATCAATTTCGACAAATTCTGCCTGCTGTTAGGTCTGCTTTTCACTCAGCATCGTCTCATAAAAAAAGAATCTGTACAATGATGAACAATTTCAGCTTGCTATTAATCTTAATTTATATATTTTTTTTTTATCTTCCTCTTTGTATCGTTCAATATATTCTCACCCTGAGAAGTATTAGCGTTAGTACTAGATATAGTACCACAATACAGGTTTATATGGAAAAACAGCACGTCGTCGAACAAATAGATTTTTTATACAACCCGTATTCCATTCAACATGTTGCACTCTGTTTGCTGTTTCTAACTTCATCCTAAAAGCTACAGCTTAGTTCAATAAAAAAGCTAATTTGGCTACGTGACGTTAGCATAAATGTTGTCAAGCTAGTTTGCCGTCTTAGCTAGCATACCAGACACACCTCAGTTGTCATTGAACTTCATGCTTAGTTGAAAACTATGTAAAATGAGGACAATTTTTCTTTCGCGCTACAGATATTACCAGATATTCAGATTTTGCTGTGAGTCACCTTTTGTGGGAATGCTCAATTTTGGTTTTGCATCTGTATTTAAATGCCACTGAAAAAATCTACTAAAATCATAATGATGTGACATTTGCCGCAGTCAGTACCACACAAACATGTTTTTCTTACACCTGGAGATGAAGCTTCTTAGGTCAGGACATCTCTGCAGCACTACTGTACTCCATTATAATGCATTTTTTTTCACACACATTTTACCTTCATAAAAAACATCCTCTTCAATGGGAATATTGCACTTAGCTGAGAGTGAGATTTCAATTATATTTTGATTAACTGTGCAGCTGTATCTGTCTTGCAGAAAACTTTGCTTTGAATTTAAAAAAAACCTAAGCTCCAGGAGGTGATGACAGTAAGCAAAATTGTATTCACCACGGCTGTATTGCGTCGGAGGCAGCAATCGCAAAAACACAAACACTAAAACCTGTGTAAACACAATGATTACATGTTCAGCACTGCTAAATACTAATACAGGAATGTACGGTAAAGCTGTCTTATATTTTGTGTGAAATGATCCGTACTTTGGCAGCCTCCCCACAACTGCTCCTCAACAGCCACAACATGACAAACTGATTGGCTGTTATATTGTTTTCTGCGACAATTTTCTCAGCGAGGATGAACAAGACGACATGACCAATTGAGGACAGTGGGAGGATTCGTTTTAAGAGCACTATGGTGGCTCAATGAGACATGAGACAGCTCCCTGAAGAGGCTTGTGCCTTAAGTCAGGCTTAGCATAAATTTTACACAGCTCATAATTCAACTACAAACAATGCCAAGCCGGCAGAAGCAAACAAGGCTTTTCCCGTGCTCTAATGTAGTCTCCCCGCAAGAAGCGAGGCCAGCTGCTGTTGCTCCGAGCGTCAGGTTTCCAGTCAGCCCTCGCGGCAGAGGTGCCACCATGCATCTGCCACAGATGTCAAGCCACTGCAATATCCTTGACACCACTCATTGGCCGGCAGAGACAGAGGGAGGGAGAGGAAAGGGAGACAGAGAGACGCGCTACAACTGGATGCATGTTTTGGCTCGTCATGTTGTGTACCCCGAGACAGGAGCTGACAGGATACTAAATAATTAGATTTCACATTATGCTAAAATGGACAGGTGCATTCCACAGAGATTGCCTTTAAAATACACGTCCATTTTTTTTTATTTTTTTTTTATGAATGTCAGAAAATCAATTTTCCACAATTCAGAGATGCTTACAGACATACAGTACAGGGAAGTATGTGTCATATTGGGTGATCCTGGGCTTTCCTGCACAGCTCCGTGTCATATTCAAATAATAAAAAATCAAAAACACACAAACCAGGATGCTGCACAGCAATGCTAACACTGTTTAGGCTTGCTTCTCATGCTGTAGGCTGTCAGCATTTTTTTCCCTTCATTTATTTTTCCCTGTTTATCTCACACACACAAAAAGAAAAACTGTTAAAAGACAAAAAGTCTGTAGCTGAAGGCAGAAGGGACCAATAATGGTAGTCTGCCGAGCTGAAAGCTGCTCTTTGCACAAAGGAGAAGAGTGCAACAAAAGCTGTTAGGCGCCTCTAATTCCTGAGGTGACATTTTATCAATATTGCTACACAACTTCTCTCCGTAGTTACTTTCGCTTCTCAATTACAGAGGCCGGTGAGTCTGGAGATGCCTCCCGAAGGTCAAAGATTCCGGTAAGATTCTGCTTTGTGTCGTCAAAAGTTCCACGGCATCTGCTGCAGCACATTAACACCTATCAGCAGTCTGCAGTGTATAGGTCTGCAATTTAACCATTCTAGCAGAAAATTACCTTTCTTTATTAATGCTACAGTGTAAAGATCTTTAGAGGAAAGTACAATACTAATACACATAAAAGAATGTCTTATTTGACCATTTACGTTGTGAGACGGTTTCTCAGATTTCGTGAGTAGCAATTTATGATATGATATAGAATATATGATGCAACAAAATGTTTAACACAGGTCAAATATATTACATTATACTCTTTTCATTTGCGTTGCCATGAGCTATCCTCTTGCAAACTGTGGGAGACAACAAATATGCTAACGTAAGGTGACCAATTCAGCGGTTAATCAGTAATGAAATTGAAGCTTTTTGGAGCACTTTCAGATTACAATACAACAGGAAAACTGCATCTTGTTTGCATAAATAAAATACATTTTAAAAGAGGGAGGACACGTAATGTCCATTTGGAATTTCCTTTAACTGCGGACAACGTACGTTCTATGCGGATACCAATATGAGAGGTCAATATCTGCCGATAAACCAAAACAACTGATATATTAGTCAGGCTCTAATCAAAATCGACTTAAAAGTACCAAAAGTTCTGATCTGATATATTACTTTACAAACTGCTGGGTAGCTTGTGAATTTCCCCCTGACAACCAACTAAGCCTCATCAATACACAAGTAACTAATATTGTCAGATAAATGTATCTATGTACATTTGACTCTGGGGTGCAGTGGAGTAGAAGTAGGTATGAACCTTTCCGGATTGTCACCCAGAAACAAGACGACTGCAGATATTTAGCAAGGTATTTAGCTCAATTTTAGCATCAAACACGTCTTCAATTTTTTAACGGAGCTTGTGTTGCACTTCTTAATCACAGCAACATTTAGCTTGATATAAGTTGTATCGCCACACAAAAAGTCACGTGGCATTGGAACATTTCAGGTCCCTTCGCGATAAAAAAAAGAAAGAAAAAAGAAATGCTGCCAAGTGAAATGAGATGAAAGACCTAAAACCTGAAGACCCTCTCCACTGCCTCGTTCAGTCTACATTTATCACCACTGATCCCATACAGCTCTGTTGGAAGTGCACAGCTGGCAGCATGAACACACGAGATGAGGTGCCTGCGGTGGTTCGCTCTCAATCGAGATATTGCCCTGTCATAGGTGTGAAAGTGTTTTCGACTTTCTAAATAGGTCAGCTTTTGATTTGACATTCATTAGCAGAAGGCGTCCGCTGGTTTGCGTCTCCCCAAACTTCGCTGGCCAAGAAAAAAAAACAAAAAAAAAAACACGCCCACATCTTTCAAAGGCGCAGGCGTGCACCACGAGAGGCAAACACAACACCTATTAGAGAAGTGTGTCTCTTTCATCAGGCATCTGATTCCAGGCCTACTTTTCCACAGGTAAAGACCCTGCCTCTCGAGAGCATCTGTCATCTCCGTAAATGCTTCGTCTTAAGCACTGATGTTGCCGTTCCCAGGCACCCCGAAACAGATGGCGGTGTTAAATCTGAATGATGTAGTACACGTCCCTAGTGGACTTTGTTTTCTTACATCGCCATTACTCTTCCAGCCCTCTGTGATAAATTTGAAGAAATCTAGTAGGACATTACGAGGGGCTAGAGAGGATATGCAGCGCCCATCTGATGAGGAGAGAGGCTGCTTTTCTTCTCTTAGCCTATTTTTTTTCATATTGTACACGTTAACTGATCAACACTGTGAATCCTCAAAATACTTCCCTTGATTCTTCTTGTGCAATAATGTTTTTCACTCATCCTTGGAACATGGTTGAAAAGGTAAAAACGCTGCATAAAATGCCCCTCACTGAATTCTCTGATTACGCCGGCTCAGTGGTGACTTCCACAGTCAACAATACAAAGAAAATGGATGAAAAAAATGAAAAAAAAAAGCCGCTGTGCTTTTCTTTTTTTTTACCATTTTAGTTTGAAATGAAGCTCAGATAATTTCAAATGGAAACCCTCCTTATGGATACACTGGTGATTGCTCAGAGTGGTGGCTGATTGCAAAGCTATCTCCAATGCTGAACCCCTGCTGAAGAACCACAAAGAGGGACAAAATGGCCTACGGCAAAGATTTGACTTTACAAATGAGTCTTCTTTCTGGTTGTGAACAGCCCATTTATGTTACTTTCTTCCTTTTTCTTGGAAAGAACATGAAATCCTCCTTCAGAGAAAATCCTGCCTCTACAAGTCAAGACAGTCGACAATACTCTTTAAAAGCCGATCATTTGGAAACATGTTTGGGTTGTTACGTTGTGACTGTCTGGAATCTGGGACAGACTTTGTTATGTCTTGTCGAAGGGACAATATGCAACTTTTTTGTCTTGAGACAGAGTGAGTGGTGTAAATCCTGCCCTCCTTCCCCTCAGATGGTCTAATTCCCGACACAGCGGCTGTCATTCATCTTGACAGGCTGTCTACCTTGAAAACAGCATCTAGGTACACAGCATCTGCGAAGCACCGCAGGCGTTTCAGAAGCAGACAGCTAACAAAGGCAATCTGTACTCAGTCAAAAAACACAATGCTGATATTCCCATTGTACTAAATGCGTGTTGTCTGCCTCAGGGTCCTGATGCAACAAGCAGACCTCAAAGAAGTAGCATTGACTGATCAAACCCAGTGCATCACCTGTAATTGAACACAATGCAAACATATATGTATAGCCGCAAGCTGGTTGACTACTGACATGCATACATGTTCTGCGCCACGAGGAGACGGTACAAAACAGTGCGGGAACAAAGCCATCACTAAAAAGAAAATATTTTTCAACTCTGACTCCACTTGAAACGCTTCATTTTACTGCTTAGAACATATAATTATGTCACTTTGCTTTGCTTTGGTGTTGTCAGCCAGGGGTCCTCTTGTTAGAATAAAAGACAGTGTCAAAAAGTTGAAAATTAGGTATGAAACACAAATGGGCGAAATCAATTATGTTGAGGTCTGGAGTTTGGCATTACTGCCACTGCCACCTTTGTTTTTGTAGCCAGACTGACTATATGAGATAAGAGGGTGGCGTGGGCGAGGGAATTCTGATAGGATGTGATGGAAAATCCAAGGTCATGTTGTGGTAGTGACTTTACAATGTAGCCACACACTGAAGCATGCCCTGCCTTAATCGTATATTTTACTCTAAATGGGACCGTAATTTACAGAATGAAAGTCACGCAAATCGGTAAAGAAGACTTGAAACTAGTGATAGACCATAAACTCACCAGGAAGCTATATACTGAGGTAATGCATCAAGTGAAAAGTAGGGTCATTTTCTCATCAGCTTACAGACTTCTTTTGAAGCCATTGGCGTCACCCACTGCTGGCTAGTAGACAGAATGCATGTTTTAGGCACTTCGCTTTTCAGACCCAGAGGCTCCATCCATATTTTAAACAGTCAGTGTGACCAGATTAGGTGTCATGACCGTTTACTTTAGGTTCACCTGAGGACATAGCTATAGCAGCATGGCTATGTAGGGATGACAATGTAACTCTGTCGGCCAGTCCACCTCTTCGGTCGGGACTGGAATATCTCAACATGCAGTGGCTGCATTTCCATGAGACCTTAATACTACTCTTTGGATGACTCCAACTGACTATTCACATTACATTTCTGCTACACATCAACAATATCAGTGTGAACATTTTGAATCTTGAATCTTGAATGTTAGCTTGTTGACATGACTGTTTACTCACATTCTACTGACATTTTCCCCCGGATAAGATGTCAGGGTAGGGCTGGGTGGTACAGCCTTAAAATAATATCACAATATTTTAATATAGCCTTAATATTTTAGGCTGTAATATCACATTTCCTTAAGGCTGTATACACACAATATATCTCAATGTTTTGAAAAGACCTCAAAGCACTTCCTAAATTGAGTGTCAAAATCAATTATCAAGTTGTTTTTTTTTCTCCAAATGCCTCAATATCAATACTGCAGAAAAAATTAACACAATGAGATTTATGATTATCATCAGTCATGTGGATGTAATGACTTCGTGGGTAAAGTATTAAAACCATATATATATATATTGCACAAGCCTATGTCAAGGCATCAACATAACATTAATGTTTCAGACGCAAAGCATCTGCTCTTTAACAGACACATTAATAATATAGTTGAGACTTGATTGGCTTTCTGTATGTGTTCAAGGCATTAATACACGTCTGGAGCTCATTTAGATCAAGTAACAAATGTTTTTCCGTTGCTCCCAACCTTCTCATTCATTACTAATTTTACACGTCAATCTAGCTGACCTCGTGACACGGCTGGTGCCTGCCCTCCAACATAACATGAGTGGCGATCAAAGTCGGGCTTGTTCCATTGTCTGACAACACGAAACAAAACAAAATGAAAAATAATCTGTCGCACAGGACTGATATTATGACACAACCTTTTTGTTTGATGAAATATGGTGGGTAAATTGTGGCGGATTGTAATACTTATTATGGACATGGCAGATTTGCACAGGATTAAGATCACAGAAACCTCCGCAATTGTTACAAATCACTAGAGGTCCCGATCTTACACCAGTCCCATGTCAATAGGTATTTGGGCTTGTTAAAATAATACACAGCAATTCTAATGCAAGGCCCAGTGCACTTATTGTCCAGACCACACTTCTCACTATTTGCAACACCATATACTGAAGATATGAAACAGAATGGTTTGATCGGACGTTTCCTCCTCCTATGTCTGCATTTACAGCCTTCTCCTTTGCTGAGGGAACCCAGTGACTCACTGCATGACCAGCACATTTTACAGCAGTAAGCTAAACGCTGGTGCCTTTTTTGTAGTGTCTCTGTATTTCACAAGAATAAGCCGGCTGCTACAAGCATACTTGGTGAATGTAGTTTGTTATTAGCTAGTGTTTGCCACATCAAATCCTCGCTTTGTGTTTTTTTATTGAGTGTCCTTATCTGAATGTGCATGCAGAAAGACTGCATTGATGAGACCATCAGGGACATTTCAACGGTCTGATAACTTACTCTTCAATGTTTGATACAGAGCTACCATCCCAATGAAATATTCATACATTCCACCCTTCTGGATATTAGAGTCTTTTTGTAGTATTTGATAGTGTAGAAATGACTAAATTCAATGCCCATTGAATGCTTTGACTCGAGGATTGTGCAAGTGAAACTTGTTTTTAGTAGTTTTGGGGCTCTTTCAAGCAATCAATTCTACAGCTACGCCATGAAACTTAGAAATCCAGCCCCTCGCCTTCTCTGCTCCCATTCACGCCCATCTCTTCTACTAAGATTTACAGTTGTTCCTCAGGGAGGCGTCTGCCCTTTAAAACACTGTCACATAGCTATCCTCGTGCCCCCTGGGCCTCCGGGATCTGGCCTACAATGTAGCGTACCAAAGCAAGATGCAAGGGAAGGTGCGAGGTGTCAGCAGCCCGCAGTCTCTGAGGTGTCAAGTATGAAATAATGCTTTGATCACACCAGGGCTGCTCGAGACGACCTCGCCGTGCCCCTCTCCAAGTGTCCAGCCAGGGCTGTGCCACAGCTGTCAACCTTCTCATTTCCCTACAGAGACGTCACCTTTTCTCCGCTAATAAAATTAAAAGAGGCTCTCCACACAAGCAGCCCTCTCCAGCCTCCTTGACCTTAGCAGTAGATTGGTGCCTAAGCGCCGCAGCATCCGATAACTCTCCTGAGATGAAGCCCTCCGCTGCCTCTCCAAAAAAAAGATGATGGCTCAGTGCTCTGTGTTGTATAAACACGGTAAGAGGAGGCTGTGATCTAGAAGCTGGCGGACCGACTGCCACGGCTGTCATGCTGAGGTAGCGTTCCACGAGGCTCCCCCAGGCGTCAGCTCTGTTCTGAAACATGTAAATGTCGCGAAATGTCTTCAGGGCATCTAAAAACAGCTTTTTAGCTTAAGCCTCATGTCTTAAGGTTGTGAGCACTTTATTTGCCTTTCAAATTCAATTATCTCTAAATTACTCAATTTTGCCCTGTCCTATGTGACAGAATGTGTATAGTATAGTCACACAGGTTGTCATGTCTCATTTGGCAGTGGTTAGAATA
The DNA here is from genome assembly GCA_900302685.1 of Spondyliosoma cantharus. Lineage (NCBI taxonomy): Eukaryota > Metazoa > Chordata > Actinopteri > Spariformes > Sparidae > Spondyliosoma > Spondyliosoma cantharus. The sequence goes on along the minus strand of OMLP01006196.1, from coordinate 10,364 downwards.
ACAAGTGAGTAGTATAGCATTTAGTGCCACTTAAACCCAGCAGAGAACATGAAGATTTTATGATCGCTATCACTGCCCAAAAGTGGTAGTGACTGGGCAATTGTACTCCAGTTCTGCAATATTGTAAAATGTTACTGCCAGTATGAATTGTAGTTACAGCACTTTCAAATGATATGTTTGTCTGTTTTTTTTTATTTAAAAGGAAGTTCTGTTTATAAGTTGCATTTCTTGGTTTTTCAAAATGTACTCATAACATACTGGGAGCTCACTTGCGTAGCTGTGAAACCATTTGTCTTGGCTGTAATTGAGACGGATTAATTTTGTCGTACATTTTTCTATCTCTTTTTACTTTTGCTTTAGCAAGTACTATTTACAGAATGGGGTTTTAAATGCAAAGCGTACAATCGGCACACAAAGAGTGATGCACTGATTTCATTAGCAAACTGTAACTTATGTTTCAGGTATAGATTTTAATGTTGGTACAAACAAAGACAAGTCGTCCACAATGCGTTAATGAGTGAAATTAATGATTTATTTAAATATATTATTTTGCTTTTTCATAGTTAAGTAGGTTTTGCTGGCAACAAAATGCTGGCAACAAAATGAAAACCTCAAGTCATGTTACACAATGTATTTTGCTGAAATACACTAACGATTTAAAATAAAGAGTAATTTTCATTGCTCATGCCACTGGCCAGAACTTACAAAAGCCAGTTTGTGCAGTTCATTATTCCTCTTTAATGTTTTCAATTTAGTAAATAGGAAAACATTTAATATATAACATTTCAGAAAAAGTCGAATCGAATAGCTTGTGTGCCTAACAGTTTAAAACCCAAAGATATTTAAGTTAGATTGATATACAACAGAGAACATTTGAAATTCAGATTTGCTCTATAAGTCACTGAAACAACTTATCAACTAGGATGGCATTCAGCAGAGTGCATACCTCTACCAAGGCCCAACAGTCCCCATAAGTACTCACTCATATCATCAGATACCATCCATCTAAATACCCCTTATTTTTTTCATCTTCAGATTCATGCATTATTCTCGGAGAAATTAACAAAAATGTTCCTTGATGTAGGGAAACAGCTTCGCTTGTGATGTTAAAGAAAGTGAGAACAAATTCCTGAATCAAAAACAAAAGTTAATGTGGTCTATTCTGGGCCAAGACCATCATATCCTTCATCGGGGTTTTGTGGAAATCAATTCAGTAGTTTTTGTGAAATCCAGCTGACCAAACAATCAACCAACAAACAGACACAGGTGAAAACAAAACCTTCTTGGAGGTAATTATCAAAATCAATTATCGTAACCTTTCTGATGGACGATTAATAAATTCTGCGCAAATTTAGCATCCTTTCATGTGTGATTGACTCTGGTAAGATTTTTTTTTTTTTCAAGTCAAAATGGAAACACGGCCATTATCATATTATCTAGGATAGCAAGAAAATCTATTAATCATACGTTTGAGAAGCTGCCAACTACCTTTACCTAAATGCAGCCCATGCTAAGTGCATGTATGAAATGCATTTCATATATCCAAATAATGAAGGTGACAGTATATCCACTGATGCAGCATTACAATCTTTTTAAGAGCAGTCGCCTTTTAAAACCATACTCTTTCTTTCCCTCCGTGTTCACAAATGGCAGGGCTGTTTCGAGCGTAAGCCATCGGGGTAATGCCATGACAGAGAGAGACTGTAAATTGTTCTGCTTGTTATCCTCCGGCAACTGAAATCCTGCCACGCAGTCAGAGCTCAGATTGGTGACTGGGAGCTCCTTAGGCTTCGAGAAACATTGTTAGGAGACTTCTCGTCCACATGCGCAAACACACACACCGGCACGCACACACACATGCACACAGTCTCCTCCGGGCCCTGCTGCAGCTGGGACCCGCTATGACTTTCCTCAGGCTGGGGGTGAAAATAATGCACCTTTGTCCATCACAGAGCTAAATAGGATTGTGACTGTGAGGGGGAGCTATGGAAGGACAGCATTATGTTGCGGTATAAACTGCAATAGAATAATTATAAGTACTAAATGGACTACTGTGGGCTTGTAATGTAATATGTACTATGGACCAATGGCTTTATGATAGCATTTGAATGTCTTAGCCCGCAGGAGCAAACAAAGGACAAATAACTAGAAAAAAACACATAAGAGATCTTATACTTAAGGACAAATTGGTGAAATTCAATCAAACCATATCACAGAAATAGTTTGTAAAGCTTAAATGTATACATGCACAATGTCAGCCTGCAGTAACAGTCGCTTTTTAGCCAAATCC
>OMLP01006195.1:0-13143 GCA_900302685.1 Spondyliosoma cantharus | reverse complement strand
CGTTCATTTGACCCCAAAGAAGAAGAAGAAGAAGACGTTCATTTGGTTACAATAGCAGAGAAAATGCAGCCAGCGTTACTTGTGTTGTAAGAGTGGCGTAGCCTTTTCAGGAATAGGGCAGTGTGTGAGGTTTGCGTAAGGTGTGAGTGGGCGAGCGAGAGTGAGGGAGCGTGCGTATGTGCAGACAGTGAATGAATGAGAAGGTGGAGGGGCACACTGAGCAGCGGTAGTAGCGGGTAAAGTGTACAGTATATGCTGCAGTTGTCTTTGAATAAACGGGACGGCTCCCCGAAAGACCGCAAAGCTCCCTGGCAGTATTTTACCGACCAACGAACACGTGAAAGGGGGTTCACCCCGAAGGTAATCATAACTTCGGCCCAGGAGAGGATCATCTCTGCTTCCCGACCACGGTCCGGGAGCCGAACAGGAATGGTGTAACACTTGTAACAGCTCACCCCGCTAAAAAGGCAAGGAAAAGCCTGAGGCAGAAAAGGCTGCGACGAGAAAGGCTCTGGATAAAGAAAGAAGTCCCACTGCCAGATGCGCGTTCAAGTTTGTGGGGGCGTGGCTTTGGACGGAGCACTGACGGGATGGACCCTAGCTTTAAGAGCCAGAATATTTTTGCCTCTTCCTAGTTGAATGGAGGATTTATGGTATCTGACTACTGCCTCTTGAATTACAAACTGTTAAAAGACAAAAGTCTGTTGATAATTTAACCTTACCTGTAGTGATCTTAATGTTTGAAAACAAACTGAAAATATTAGATATTGCACCTTTAAAGTTCTAAAGCACTGTTGACATCACATGCGCGTGCATATAGGCCCACAATGGAGGCGAGAAACAAACAAGATTTACAAACAACAAATTTAATCAGTTGACAATGCCTTCTTCTTTGCTTTTTTATTTATTTGTTTTCTTAATTTGTAGATTAGGTATGGTGTGGCTCGGATAAATCACTGTTAATTATCACACAAACGTGAACTTAAACACAGTGGGGAACAGATATGGAACCACCTGTCAGATTAAATACATAAAGGAAGTACATTAAGTATTGATCCACAGGTGCTAAAGTAATACACACATTCTAACTATAAATCTATCAATACAGAGCTCATGACTTTGAAGACTACAGAGTGAATTCTTTGGAACTGCATGTTGAGAGTCCTGGATCAGCACACAGTGTACACACAGAGGGTTATACAATCTGCTCTGTCCTGCAATGTGTCTCGTGTTACACATTTACTGTGAAATATGGTCAGGATCGCTTTGTGTTGACTGACAGCTGATGGTACACTGTGTCTGCAAGCCCTGCAGCCTATGATCATGGTCAACACACTGCATGTTATACTTTAATCTAATTATTTGAGTGAAGGAGCAGTTAATTGAAAAATGTACTTTCACCCCAACACGTGTATACACAAATACACCAAACGTCATGACCTCTGTGACTTCACCTCACAATGAGGTGAACATCTTAAAAAACCTTTAAAAAAAATTATTATCTCCAAATGTTTGTTACCAAACTACCACAGTATGACTCCACAATTTCCAATGTGCCTCATGTTTATCACATTACTGTTTGATTCTAACATGCAAGAGAAAAAAATGATGATGGCATATCATGAATAATACATTTTGTTGGGATCCTATAACAAAACACAATAGAGGAAGATATGATTGTAACCTTACACCTCTCAATGTAATGATATTACTTATATCTAATCTGACTGAGCCGTACATGATCCAGAGAAGACGAACAGAGCCACCTAGTGATTTAATCAGGAGCCTGCAAGCCACTTTACACTTGTGCGCACACACACACACACACACACACATACACACACACACACACACACTTAACCATGACAGATGAAAGCAGGTGACAAGCACAGATCCACACCAACTGGGTTACATCAGCACACAGAGTTTCATTCACCATCAGCTGGTTTTCCCCCGAAACATTCGCTCAGCACTAACATCAAACAGAAGGACAATGAAAGCACCACAGTGTTTCTCATTAAACCCTGTGGGTGCATTATTCTCCTTAATCTGATCAACATGTCCCAAGGACAGGTTTAGTTTAGGTAAAAACATCAGCCACCATCCACATCCAACATGTGCTCCTGACAAAGTTGCTTGGATACAGCTGGTATAGCATGTGTTGTACAAAAGGTGCACCAGGACAGAGAGACCACATGTCGGTTCGATCTCTATGCAGACAAACCACAATTCTAAATGACATTTGCTCCGCTGCTTTCACAGGGATAATCCTGAGAGGACAAGAGGCTGGCTACGTGTGTAACCTAGTCCAGAAGGACATTTTAAATAAGCATTTTTGCAATATGACAGTAATATGATGATCACAGAACACGCATTATTTCACAAAATCAGTATAAATAGGCCCATTTATCTGCTCCACCTTGATGTCTTTCCAGATCCCATGACCACTAAAATAGATTTTGTGTTTGAAAGGTGCTGAAAACACCTGGTACTTAAGACTACACTACACCATGTGAAAACTGATTCAAAAGATTCTGCAAACCTTTGGACTCTAACTAAAGGCCAGGGCAGACCCCTGCAGACCAGCCTCTGGCGCAATTCCCCATGAAGCTCAACTGACAGGGATTATGCAACAAATGTACAGTTGCTTGCAGAGAGTTCAGAAACTCTCAGCTCACTGCGCCGCATGTAAACTTCAACAAAACACACTCCACTTTGATTTAGCAGCCACTTACCATTATCCTCGAAGTTCGGGAGAGTAAATGGATGCTCAAGAAGAGCCCTGAAAACCTCCGGAATCTCTGTAGACATGTTTTTTTTCCCCCTTTAAATTGTAATTAGGTCAAAAACAATTTCAGAGCTAGTCAGCAGCTCACTGGAAGCAATGTTAGAAAAACAAAAACTTAACAACTGCACTAGATCCAGGAGGCCAACGACGCTTACGTGAACCCGACAGTTCCCATAAAATGTTAGAGACGTCCAAACTTAGAAGGGGTCCACATTATGAACTCCACGCAAGTTATCTAACAAAATCCGACCCCCAGCTCCCGTTCAGCCAATCACAAGCAGGCATTCCTCAAGCAATCGACGGAAAGACCGGCAATAGGCCAGTAAGTGTGTCGATCATAGAGCTGACAGCCAATCACTGGCTGCGTCTGAGTTACCTAAGGTAAAAAAAAAAAAAGAAAACTTTACGTAATCAAGCGGGCAATAAACAAAAATACGAAATGTACAAAGTAATAAATACAAACAGCGCCTGTAAATCATCCGGGCTCCACTGTTTGTTCGAAGAGCAACATTTAATTTCTGCTATACTGTAAGTATCGCCAACAAATGACACGTTTTATTAAAATCACACTGTATAGAGTTATGGGACAACATATCAAGGCTACAAGATGTATTTTTAGTCCGGAGTTGACATTTCTGTAGCAAAAACACGTGTGCTTCTCACGGTAGACATTTTTACTTGTTCTTTCAGAAAGCACATTATCCTACATTACTGACGTCACATTTCACACGTGGGTGTACTTGAGAGACATGCCCAAGAGGCAGCTGACACACCTGCGTGTTTTATAGGCCAGTTACTTTAAAAGTTTGACAGGTCAGGAGAACATACGTCTGGAATTCACTAAATCCCTGCTTTTAACTCCAATATGCTTCCATGACCTGAGACTGAAGTGAAGGCAGGCTGTAGGCAGCATTTGGGTCAGTCTACAGAAACATCCAACTTTGGAAGGGCAAAATGTCTGACTTCCTTTTCTAACATTTAAAATCAGACCACATTATTCCATAACACATTGGCTTATAAATACACATACATTTAAGCTTAATAATTAAAAAAAACTAAACTGTGTTACCCATATGGAAAATAGCACTTACAAAATAGCTGCTACAAGGCATCAAACCACATGTTGTCAATCATGTAAAACTCACTGAAATCATGTAAATCAAACCATTTGTATTCTACATTTGTATTCACCAACTAATAAAGTAGATCACGCCAGTGATGTCAACCTAAAGATTTGTATATCTTCAGATAAATGTGAAAACTTCTTATAACTGTAACAAGACTGTGGACTTGACAGTTCTTCAAGAAAAACGTCAAAGCAAGTAAAGTCAGTGGGATTTGTTTTCTTTCTTCAAAATAATAAGACCTTTGTCACAGGGTACTGACACCAGTGACACAGCTCAAGAGACGATTACTTTCATTACATATTTTATAATAAGATTTGTTTTTTTGTTAAATGGTAGAAAAGCTTGGTTTGTACTCACAATATGGCACTTTCCTTCTATACATGACTGGTGACAGGTAGTTCTGTTGTACTTTGACAATATTTATTTTTTTAATCAATTATTTAACATTCAAACTGAGGGCCCAAGAGGTAGTAGTTGTTCCAATTGCTGGTTGGAAAATAGCAGAATATTATTAATTCCATAATGTTGGAGGTAATTTTCACCAAAATGAAGACATTTCAAACATGTTACATGGCAGTGACCACCTACTTACCATTGAAATCTAAGGCTCTGTAAAGTGTTACTCAATATAATTCATATATACCAAATTAAAACAATCTTTTGGCCATGTGTAAGTGGTCAGAATCACAAGTATTTATTAACTAAAGTCAGGAGAAATACCAACTACTGTAATAATATCGGCAACACGTCATGTCAGGGTCCTGTGATTATAATGTGAATCGTGAGCGTGGAGAAATACATAACACATTTTTTTTTCCTAAAACAGTCCGTTTATTAAATGCTTTCAAGAGATTTGGTCCACTTGTGTGATCATGATCTTTCCAACCAGGGAGGAGAAAAGAGAAAACAAAGTCAAGAAGATAAAACAAAGCATAAAACAACAAAATGTAAAAATACAGTACAAAATGAGGCCTTGTTTTTTCCACTTCTTACAACCCTGGTGTCTTCATCCAAGTTGTTGCAAACAAGTCAAATAACCAATAATTTCTAACTGATTGAAAATCGATAAATTAATATTTTTGTGTGGCTGTGTAGGTGTGTGCTGGCGCTGGGAATCAAATGACACAAACCGTATCAGGAGGAGAGAAAAGGCAGGGTGTGTCACATGAACATTTGAGCTGACAAACTTGTCTTGCAGCTAGGAACCGTGTCATTTAATCAAACTGCTGAGTGTAACAGCCAGACTCCAGTTAGATTCAGACAAATGCCACTCTTGTCAGAGAACAGGTAAATATAATCTTAGTGTCAGGTAACTTTTAGGAAACAGCTATTGATGGAGAGTCTATACACAGTGGAGGTGCCTTGTACTGCAGCCAGACTGAGGGGCTCGGACACTTTGATATAAAGATCAAAGCCAAGACAAATAAGTATATGATCATAACCTTTCAAGGACAATAGTGATGTAATTTGGACCGTCATCTAAGATTCCCTTAGTCGTTTAACAAACTGTAAATGTTGCGCATATGAGAAATACTTATTCTGTAAAGTGTGTTTTGAAGCAAAATGGTCTTGTTTTCTTAGTTACATTATGGTCTGTTACAAGACCAAGAAAGATGTAACTAACATCGGCCAATGCAACGCCGAATTTCGTCCACATCTGAAGACATCTGTTTTCAATGTGCAATATGTTTTATCACAACAAGAATCAAACAGCGATTTGCCACCAGGGTTTAAGTCCTCTGCCATTTGAAATTCGGGACTCATAGACTGATGTCCTCATCTTCAAAATGTGCAAAGTTCTTATGAGGCCATTGCAATGAAGTGACTATGTGACACTTGTTACGTGTACAGATGAAGCAGCAGACACCTGTCTCTCCTTTAGTTTGTGTCATGATTCGCCTGCCTTTAACAACACACACACACAGAACATGCAGCACAGCTATCCACCGTTTTCTTTTGTTTTCTGTGCGTGTCAGTTATATCATCAATACTGGCCGTTCTCCAACAACGGAAGAGGAGCCTCCCCTCAAATGCTCCACTTTAATTCATTGTCTTTAGTGGCAGCAATTCAACCATCGATGAACATTTTTTCTCGACTTCTAAAATTAAACTCCGTCAGCTTTTTCAGCACAAACTCATTTTAACAAGCTTTTGGCAAGTGGCTGATGTTCATTTTCCATCCCAGCTGCTTTGCAAACAATCGATTGATAAAGAGCATTTGAGTGTGTGGCACTCTCCTAACACCCTGAAAAACAAGATGGAAATACATAACTGACCACAGCAAACTCTTCCACAGCCACAGAAAAAAAACAGCTCCACCATCTCTTATCTAAATTACCTTATAAGGGTGTCTAAATATTATAATAGGTATCAGGTATCATATACTGTATATAGTAAGCAGGATTATACAATAAGGGTATGTATCATCTTATAGGTGTAGTATATCGAATAAGGCGCTATACGGGAGTATATAGGCTACTATGTATGCTTTTGCTTCCAGATCTGTCTTTGCCTGGTAAATCAATTTAAACAAAAACGCACAGCACAGGCAGTGAGCAGCGAGCTCTGTTGGCAGGATCAACACTTCATACAGGGAGACAGCTAACAGTATATATACTGTACACTTTAACACATCAACTATCTTTTAATCTCCTTTGACCAGCGCCCAAATAATCCTAAGGCCGACAAACAGAGCTCAGACAACATTAATATATAAGCAGGTCTAAATCGTACTGTGTAAAATGTCTTGCACTACAGATGGCCTACAGCTGTGATAACTGACATCACCACCTGTAGGATTAAAAACTCAAGAGTCTTACATGAACTATCAGAAGCTGCACGTTTTCTGCTCACTGCCACCCAGACAGAGCTGTGCACGGCTGCATACACAGGCGCATATTTACTGTCAATTATTATATTCATACATGGATACATATATAAAGAGAGTTATACATTGCAATTAACATACATATATCAATAGCATATAGAGAAGAAATAGAAATAGTCAATAGATAGCATCATTATCGTCATCATATTCATCATAATACTAGGAGTAGTAGTAATACGATCCCTCAAAGAAGCTAACACTGGGCTGTTCCAGATGAGGGCTCGTTATCATTAATCCCCAAAATGGCTGCTGAGTGACCAGCGAAACTGACCTGAGAGCTGCGTTTTCGGTTTAACCCAGGCTGTACACCTGTCAGTTTTTAGAAGCTAGATAATTAGGACACTTTTTTTCCCCCCTTTATCCACTGATCCAAACGATCACTTTGCTCCAATGGACTTTAATGTTCTTCGGTATTTTGGGTTCAATCCATTAAGTGATTTCATACATTGAGCTGAGGTCAGTCTGGACAGGAATTAGATGAATGGTTGAAATATAAAGAGCAGCTCCTCTACATTTTATTCTACACACTGCAGAACAGCAACATATCCATATTCTATACATCCAGTTTGGTTGCTGCACTTGTGAATAAAGAAAAAAAAGGGTAACTTATTTGATTATCTCATGCCCTCTGCTCTCAGTGTAAATATTGAACCCTCAGTTATCCATTTTGACACATTCAGTCTGAAACTTAAATCAATCTTATCTGCATACAGCCCTGTCTGGAACAACCCACACAGAAGGAAAAATTACAAAATAAAAAGAATCATTAAAAAAAAAAAAAAAAAAAAATTCACTATAGTCATCTAGTTCAGCGATACATGTCATATAGCAATACCTCAATAACAAGAAGTTCTTCTATGTAATCAATACAAGTTTTCAGGTTATATATTTATTAAGCTTAACCGCTAAGTTATCAATTATCATTAGTAGTATACCATTATTTGTAAATATGTATAATATGTGTGTATATGCATCTGTATATAGACATACCTCCATAGTGTCTCCGTCTACGTTAAAGGCTAGAATAAGGTGGCAACAGATTTCCTGCCTCTGCGTGTCTGTGTGTGTGTGCATGTGTGTTCGTGTCACATGTTGATGTGTTTATAGGCACAATATGCGGTGCGAATAGTTTCCCCGTCTAAAGCTAGCAGGTGTCCCGTAATGAAAGAATTAGTCTTAGGGGCTACCGTTAGCTTTCAGGAAGAGAACACTTGGATACATATGAGAAACACAGGTTTCCATTTGAAGGCTGCAGGGGCATGGGTTGGTTTTTCAGTGAAATAATGACCCCAGTTCAACTGAAGAAGTGGCAACTTGCCCATACTTTCAAATTATCTTAAATATTCTCACAGTAAACTATAGAAAAATACATTCTTAATAATGATCTTCAATTCTTGCATAAAACATTTCCTCTAAGCTTCTCACTCTTTAAATTATCTATCATCTGCACATCTTATTTTCCTTTCATTATTACAAAACTCTCAACTGAAGACTTCTGCATGATCAATATTTTCACTGTTCTTCAGTCCAAGTGAGGTCATTATTTATTAATGGGCATCTGCAGTCTGAACTGATCTAATGCTGCAAGCAGCTCTAGCCAGGAATCTGTATGTGTTCTGCAGTCACTTCTCCACCAGCTGCCTTCCAATACAGTTTGAAATACATGATGTGATCAGTTGCTTTGGCAACAATTGCTCTGAGCCATTAGCCAAGTTTACTTAAGCCGCAGGTGATCACTTTACCTTTCTTGTCCTTCGTTTGTGTCAATCGAGAGGAGCGGACATTCACACACTCTGATTCACCTTGACAGAAACTACAAGGTTAATATGTGAGTGTTTGTGCTTGCCTGTGCTCGTCACATGCAGGATGGGCTGGTGCGATTGCATAACCAGCTTTCCTTTTATGTTGATAAGAAGGGGTGAGGGGGGAAAACTGTCGAGTTACACAAGTTGTTTTTTGGGCTTGTAAATATACTTGCATTACATTCCACAACCACAGCAACATTTTAAATGACTAATCTCCTAGTTTAAAGGCCCGTGCAGGCATTACATTCATAGCATTCTACCAATATGGCAGACAATATAACAAGGAAGCACAACTCCCCTTAGAAAAAGAAAAGAAATGCGCAAAATCATTAATCTGAAAGTTACTTTGACCCTCTTGCTCTATTATCATGAAGGAAGTAGAGTGGAATTTGGTTGTATCCACCAAGATCCACTTCTTCATAGTTTCTTCAGTCTACTCAGCCATCAACAGCACTGAGGGCTTGGTATTTTTGGCACCCCAAAGTTCTAATTTAAACTTTAAAGCATGTGAGTGCCAGGCTTCAATTCAGTTCTGAGCTATCACCAAGCAAAATGTAAGAGCTGCGACCAGCGCGCCCACCCAAGAATTATGTCAGTGCTGCGAGGAATTAAAAAAGAAAAAAAGAGAGATCCTCAATCCAAAGAGCACTAGGGAATACTAGGTGTATATTTTAGTCAGAGCAAAACTAGTTGTCTGTGGAATTTCTGCAGTATAATCTGCTGAGTGGGAACCTAAAGGTGCTGTGTGTAACTGCAGCATGATGCTAAAGCCAAATCCTGTATTGTCACTTACAAATCTTTCTCTTTGTGTTGATCAGTGCCTGTGATTTGTGTATTATGTCCTGTATGAATGGGTTTGCGTGTGTATGTGTGTGCGTATATATATGGTGATGGGGTCAACCGTTTTGTTGCTGCCAATCTGCTCTCAAACTGCTGGCTAGATGCTAGAGGAGGTCAGACCGGTGAGATGACAAGACTATTCGGTTGTCGCTGGTATGGCAGGCCCGTCTCTCTCTCTACATCTGCAGCTCAGCGGCGATCGGCTGCCTCAACGCACTCAGCGTCACTCAGAGATCGTCCCCATCTGACATCCGCTGGCCTCCCTGGGACAAGACAAATGGACACAACTAAACAATCATGTTGACTTGAGCAAGAAGACATGTCAGTCATTTAGTATAAACCAGGGGTCACCAACACGGTGCCCGCGGGCACCAGGTAGCCCCCAAGGACCACATGAGTAGCCCTCCGGCCTGTTCTAAAAATGAAAATTGAATATCGATATTATCTGTTTCCCACCTTGTTAAGTCATTGTTGATAATTATTGTGAGAAATCATTAACATGATCAGTGTCTTCAAAAATAGATGAGTATCATTAACAATCATATATAACTAAAGGCAAACTGAGCAAATTTGTTATTTCAGAAGAGTGTATCAAACTGGTAGCCCTTCGTATGACTCAGTACCCATGAAGTAGCTCTCAGTTTCAAAAAAATGTTGGTGACCCCTGCTATAAACTAACATGCACAGGCCTCCAAACTCTCTCTCTTCTTCTGACTTTGCGTTTTAAGCATTTCATTTTATGGAGGTATAAGTATGGAGGACCCTAACCGCCAATAAAAAGAATAAATTAATCAATGTATGACTCAATAAATAAATTAATAGTGAGCCTGGCCACTGCAATGGGAGTGAAGCAGAAAAAACATTAATCAATTGGTTTGGGGAAATAAATAGGGGGAAAAAGGCCAAGGGAAAATAATGCAGAAAAAAACTACTTTAAACTGCAAGTTAAATGGGAAAGTAAAACAATAGGAGAATTAATATAAAAGTAAATAAATACAGAAGAAAATTAAAACAAAAAATGACTTCATGTCACATTTTATAAATTACTAAACACTACATTTATTGTAACAGTATGTTTGGTGCACTGAATGCCATATTCATTTCTTCAGTCATTTCTTCAATTATTTTTGTTATTTTCATAGTGAGGTATAAAAACAATGAGCTATCCAACATCACAACTACTTGGGTTCCTGTAGCAACTAGCTTATTTGTTTTAGCCTTAAAAAGGTAGTGAATCTCATTCAAAGCTAGTCAAATACCTACGCTTTGGGTTGGTATTCAGCCCGAAATTCTAAGCGTCGATATTTGACAAAATTGAGAATGAGACTCAACGATCAACTGTCTTTCTCCAGAATCGCCTTTAAGTACTTAATTAAATACTGTGCTGTAAAAATACATGCAACAAATCATATTTAGTTTCCACTAACCACCGAGGTCACGAGGCAAAATTACAATACAATATCTTCTCTTCCATATTTTCTTGATACATAGACCACTGAAAAGAGGGGCGGGCAGGTGTAACAGCTGCTGATCGCTTTATAACCACTCACCATGCTTTCGGTGTAATCTGCTGTTATGGTGACCTGCTTGTCCTCTGGGGGCGGGGTCACAGCAGAGCTATCTGTGCGTCTACTCTGGTTAGTGAGCTGCAGCCACAGTTCGTACATCTGTTGCATGTCTCTCACTGCAGAGGTAAGAAAGACGAGACACAGAGGAGATGAACTCTGTAAACTTGAATGCAGTATGTTAATGCAGAACAGCAATCAGTGGGAGTGGAGTGGGTGAGGCACTTCAGAATTCAATTCATCATGGTGGTGAAAAAAAAAAGAGCCCATGATGAGTAACATTAATATCAATATAGTAATTTTTTTTAAAAGGCCATAACAAATTATCTAGTTTATTGATATATTAGAATAAAATGAAAAAATAAAAACAACTATTCAATTATAATTTCAAATCTGATGTGTACCATGATGGCTAAATCTACATCTGAATGGGTCAAGAACACATCACACACCATCTTTCTTGACAATACCACTTTTAGATTTAAAAGCTGTAATGCAATGATCTCAGAATGCATCAGGTCAAGATGGAACAAGGAGCTTACAGCTGTTGTTCTTCATGTACGTCCAGACATCCCTCTCCTCCAGACTGTGAGCAAATGAGCAATTCCCGATATAGTGGCACTTCTTCTGCTTCATCACATGCACGCACATCTGGATGAGAAACAGGCAAAAGTAAAGAGTTACAGAGTGATGCCAACAGCATTGCAACAGTTGGATCTAAGCCAATTTAACCTTCTTCACTATGAAAATGTCACTTTGTTGGTGTTCATGTCAATTATAGGCCATGATTAAGTGCGTCAGAAAACTAGTGTTGTAATTCCTGTTGCCAGCGAGTCGGGTAAAGACACACAACAAAAATATAAACTAAAACAATACACTTTTGTTTTTGCTCCCATTTTTCACAAGTAAAAGATCTAAATCTTTTCCTGTACACACACGTCCAGTTTGCATCCTCACTAACACAGATTTTAAACACATTTGTGCTCAAAAGTTGGAGAGAAATTAGTGAAAAATGGGAGCAAATACCAAGCATTGCTTTTACATCTTTGTTTAATACATCCCTTTCTAATCACTAGAATGTGGTAATCCTACAGTTAACTGTGTCAACATGAAAATGCAGTCAAAGACACATCAGCAGCTACAGAATAAGACGACGCAGGGGTAAGGAGTTTAACAACAACATCACCACCTCTCCCCCGAGGCAAAAACAGAGTCAGCTGTATCCGCACGTGAGGTGGAGGGGCGGAGAACAGAAGGAATGTATAAGAAGGTTCATATAGTTTTTCTAAAGTGAAATTCAAGCACTTGCAATGTGCATAAACCACATTACAAGACATTCAGAGTCTTTATCATCACATCTATATTGCTGGTATAAGTGCAATGGCGAAAAATAAAGTTTAAAGAATTATTTTACACCGTCACTTCCTACCGTTTTTCTACCATCTTTTCACATTAAGTTCTATTTTATGTTTCGTTGATCGTTGTCTTACCAAAGTTATTGTGTCTATGAAAGCATTACATTCCAATTCAAGCCTTTTCATAAACCTTTTACGATTAAATTATAGCATTTTCCAGACTTATGACTCACTTCCGACTGTACGAATACTGTCATAAGGACCAAAGGTAAAAGGAATAACTTACATCGTATTGCTGTGGATAGGTGCGGGAGAAGGGCAGAGGTCGAACAACAACCCACTTCTTCTTCTCAAATGATTTCACCAGCAGGACCCGACGCTCCTTCGTCCAGCTGGGGAGACACGTAGCCGACAGGAATTCAAACAGAGAAAACAAACATACAAACGATGAGTTTCCTTTAGTCCTTTGGTTTGCAACTCTCGCTACTATAATAACAAGAGTGATATGGCAAGCAGATGACAATGTGCTCTACATACACAAATAAAAGTCGCTGGTATGTAAACTGCAACACAGATCGTCAGCCCCAGGTTGAGATTTGAGCTGAGATCACACTGTGTGGTATTGTTGCGACGGCTTTAAGTGTGAGATACAGGCCTCACCTGTGCCGTGCTTTAGCGGTGCAGTACTTGAGGTTCTTGTCGGGCTCGTTGACCTGTCCTTCTCTCCAGCACTGACCGCACACAAACTTCATTTTCAGGTTAAGTGGGCGTCCTCT
>OMLP01006189.1:15427-34791 GCA_900302685.1 Spondyliosoma cantharus | reverse complement strand
CAATGATTTTATTGTGGGCAGTCTGGAATCTATGCATGATAATAATAGTGTTGCCTGGTAGTGCAGGAGCGACCATCAATCAATAGCGAATACATTTACTGATGGGTTTTGTGCGGGGCCACTTTGCTGATGAAAGACAGAGATTATCCTCCCCGCCATCACTGCGTTCAAGAGTATCGCTAAGACGCGGAGAATACAAATAAATAAATTGGCCTCATACCACGTTTTTGAAATTCTGCATTAAGGCGGAGTAGTTAGTTAGAGTTGGAATGTATTCATGAGGTTCGGGGCGCATGTGAGAGAAAGCTTTCCACTCAGCCGCTCTGTGAATACACTTGTGCTTGTTTGAGATTTCGCCACAAGTGCTCTGGGTGCTAAATACAAGACCTCCTGAAAAAGGATGGGTAAGATAGGCCTCGCCGGTCAAGCTATTATCAATCCCTGCCCTGGAGCCTGATGACTAAGATACTTCAGATGTAGTTAGCGGCCGCGTAAGGACACTGATGGCACGGCGGTCTGAAATCAATCAGTTCAAGTTTTAATGTATCGACCACTCGAGGAGAACGAAAAAGATGGAGAGCTTCTCGACACACAAACGCCAGGGAGACCGGGTTGATTTTCATGGAAGATACACTTTGAAAAAAAAAAAAAAAAGGGAGAACAAAGTTTGATTAAACCTGAGGGCTCACTTGTGTGGTTCGAGGCTCATACACGATGATGGCCGGTGCTATCAATTTGAAAGGCTTAGCATTTTTTTTTTCTTCTTCTCCACAGATACGCGCACTTAGAGAGGTTTAGCATTAGATCACCGAAGCCCTCAGTGTTAAAGCGCGTGAATGGGTGTTTTTTAGCCCTTTAAGAGATGTGAGGCAAAGTAGAGGAGATGAGTTGTTTTCCAACAAAGTGCCCAATTCTGCACACCGATGGATATTACCATTTCTTAAATGACAACGGTGCATTGTGAATCTGAGGAGCTCTGAGGAGAGTAGGGCGATCGGTCTTAACATTTATGCCCTGTTATGTTACCCACTGGAGAGGAAGAGAGGGGAGGGAACAAATAGTGTGAAAGTGGCGGACTGTGTCAGTGTTAGCTGAGTGGAGAGAGAAAAAAAAAAAAAAAGTTCCTTTAGAGCACTCATGAAATGTCTGGTATTTCCATCAAAATATCGGATTTATGGCTTGCATGGAAGGGTTTTGTGGGCATTACTTGACATGAATAACTTTGGGCTTGAATACCTCTTTTTCCAGTGCTAAGAATCTGGTGCAAGGCCAGTGCTTGGCCTTGGAGAGCCATATAGCTGTTAAAAACCCTAGGGCCAAAAATGCAGTACTTAGCAGACACATTGTGTAAGCTGTGGCATCTGGGAACAAAACAAATGCTCCAGTCAAGGTCAGACGCCTGAAAAGCTGCAAGCTTCACATAATAATGAAGAATTGATCCGCTAAAAAATGTCACTTAACTATATGTCGATGGAGTCAGGTAGCCTACCATCAGAAAGGGCAGCTCATGTTAACGCCACAGAGGAGAGCAGGGACATATTTGAGGGAACTAGGAACTCCTCGTACACGAAGGCTGTGTGAACAAATTGTAAAGCACAAATCACAAACATGGCTTTGAGGCTGCTGTCTTTTTAATAGCTGGGTAGGTGAAAGGTACATTATATACAGATTGGAGATATGTTAAAGGAAATCCTCAAATAATAAATGGATATTAATTAAATTGTATTAAATGCAGTCGTTTCCACTCAGGGCAAAAGGTTGCAAAGTGTCCCATTCATTTTCAAAATAGATAATGCAAACTGACAAGTAGCCCGAGCACTTTCAAGGCTGACAGAGTTATGAAATAATCTTGGTTCAATGAATGAGTCAAAGCAACTGTGTTAGAAACTATCTTTAAGAAAAAGATAAAGTTACAAGCCTGTGTCCATAAAGAAAAAATCCACCTTCAAGGTGTGTTTTGGTGGAAATATGTTGTATTTGCAGTCTTCCATGCCGAACTGTTGATTTCTCAGAAATTAAGCAGCAATAACCATAACATAAAAAATAAAAAAATCATAACATTATCGAAGAGACCCGTTTCTGAGGGTGTTTGAAGAACAAGGCTAAAAGTCTATAGCCATAAAAAATGATCTTATCTTATCTTATCTTATCTTATCTTATCTTATCTTATCTTATCTTATCTTATCTTTTCTTATCTAAAGCCCAAAATGACAATGACATTATAATGTTAAGTAGGTGTAGAATAGCGCTACAGGAATAAGTCCTACAACCCAGGGATGAGTTCACATTTATATAGTTTTTGAAACTTGTTTTCAGTTAAACGCCTGAAATACGGTCTGTGGTTAACACAAGCTAAAGATGTTTTTGTGTTTCATTCTACAACATAACTCCACGTTTGAATTATTGAGAATTTACATGTCTTTAAAGAGGCGGTTGGTAACAGGTAGCTAAATGAGACTAAAGAAGTTATCAGAGACATTAAACGTCATCATGTCAACCACGGAGACTCATCTACTTACTAGTCCTTCTTTACAGCCGGCCTTTAGTTGCAAACGGTAACCCTTCAACTTGTAAAGTGAAGTATTTATATTAATGTGTGTATAATATAGTGTAGCAAAGTGCTTAGTGGTGGTGACACTGAAGTCATGCAACTAAAATGTAGTTTGTTTATAGCCTAATGTTAGCTTTTTACAACTGGCAATTTCATTTATGCTTTAAAAATGATAAAAGTGATGTTCATCTGTGAGGACTACACTAAGAACATGTTATAAACATGTGTTTGCCACAGAGCATATTTATCAGAACAATCCAAAATCCGACAACAAAAATAATTGGCAAGCCAGCTAACTTCCTGGCTAGGCTACAAAAAGTCATGCCCTGCCATTTTCCATGCCAAACTGATTTCTCAGAAATGAAGCCAAAGTAATTAAAATATTTAGTTTTTTAGTTAATTATTTTGTAATGTTTTCCTGTTGAAGAACATTGAGGATATTACAAAAACTATTTTATTAGTTGTATTTTATTAATAATAATGATAATATTTTGCAGAGGAAATGGCTTTTACTATGTAGCTACACCATCTGGCTAAAAGGTGTGAACGTGCCTACATTTGCTCGTCAACCCTTAACATAAAGTAAAGCCTAGTCATTGGAATATCATTATTTTAAAGCTGCTGTAAACGTTGTTGTTGTTTACAGCTAACTGCCTATCCATTTTGCAGCTAGCAGTCCCTTCCCTCTACTCTTTGTCACAACATGAAAGCAAAGCAGTAATTTCTAGACTGCAACAAAAAGAAGGATCCCACTCTGCACATTTTAAATCATGAGTGGGCCATGAATGTCTCTACAAAATTTCATGGCAATGCTCAATACTTGCACGACCAATTTAAAGTTAGTAAAAATACCTTAAGAACTGGTATGTTTCTTTCCACCTTGTAACTCTATGAGTGCTGATTGAAATGATTGATGAGTTTGCATGTGTGAATCATATCATAGTATTTGCCACTACCCTATTAAGCTCCTACTAGAAACTGAGCCACAATCATCAAATGTGTTCATCTCTCCATTAGAGATCAATAGACCTTAATTTTTCCCTCGTCAATAGCTATATATCCCTGTGATGAGCAAGAAGGTCACTTGACAGGATTGGTTCCACCACCGTGGACAAAAGAAATCTTCCAAGGTGAAAGTAGAAGAGCTGTATCAAATCACAGTTAGGACCATTTCAACAATAAAACACATTCTCCATTGGAGAAGCCTTTTAAATGAATGGTGAACCAAAGCTGGTGGTAAATAAAATCTGAAGCTGAAGAGTGGCGCAGTCTATAATGGAAGGTCTGCAACTCCCTCAAGGTAGCCAGTTGTTGTTCATCAGAAGAACTGTATCAACCAGATTGAATATATGTTTGGACATACAGGGAGAAATAGTTGAGGTTGAATTAGTCTTTTAAGATCTCTTCCACTTCTTGAAACAACACATTGAAGTATGTGTCAAGGATAGATCATTGCAAGATGTATGGGCTCGTCCTTGCTTTTTCTCCAGCTGCACAAAATAACTTTGGAGCAATGATTCAAAGGCTTTGCAAGGATATCGTCTGTTGCCTTCACCAGTAGGTCCACAGTGAAATGGTGAAGGAAGAATACAACTCTTGCATTTGAATATTACTGCATAGACAAAACATATTAAATTGGAGGAGGGATGTCTCAAGGCCATTTATTTTCTTACCAATGTATCTTCCTGAAAAATAAAGTATGTGCAGTAATAACAGACTCTTTGAATGGATGAAACTATTGCTAATTTGGTGTATTAGTCCTCTGTAGACACGCACTGCAGACAGAAATTTGAACACATGTTCTTCAGAGAGATACACCAAGTGAAATTAGAAGCATGGATAATCACTTAACAGTAGCCTGTGATGTTAAGGGAAGTTTAGTTGTTGCGCTACTTTAACTTGAGAACCTGCATGACAGACTGACTGAATATCATGTTGGCATGCAGTGCATGCACACTTCAACTTTGCTTTCACTGTAGCAACATACTTAAATGTAGCATTGAAGCTGCAACTTCAAACTTTAAGCTGAGTGCTTTTGGTTAACAAAGACGCGCTGAAATGTTTGACAACACATTGTTGATCAAGACAACACAATGCTGTGTCAATTCAACATCTCATTGAATAACTAATTTGCAGTGCAGCCTGATGTTTGCACAATCTTTGAAATAATTCACATGCATCAACCTGGGCCCTTGAAATAAACTGTCAGTATCAGGGGCATTGCTTTGTATTGAAAAGTGGTATGGGTGTAAGGATTCTGGTGAAAAAAACATTTTTCAAACATTCTTCCACATATGCGATTTGAGACAATATAATGGGGGGAGATTGTATGAGGGGGAGATAAGACAGAGTATGTAATAGAGTGGTGTGGATTGGGGATGATGCATTTTTGTAGGCTACGAAGTCAGCATCGCCCTAGTTCCCTCTACAAAAAAAGCCTCTGGGATTTTTGAATTGGATTAAGGATTATTGCCAAATATAACACACAAGCTTTTGATACTTACATGTTTTGTTCAGCAAGATAATCTTCGAACAGGTTTTCGATGCATAAATTAAATCACCAGAAGTAAAAAGCTATTGTTAGGCTAGCCACTTGGTAGCAATCGCAGTTTTTTAGACATGCAAGCGCTTTATGATTAAATGGTTGGACATTCAAGTTTGCATTTTTATGCTGTCAAATAAAACATATAAATATCTTAGGCCTGTGGTAACCACAGAGCTTATTTAAGGTATTTAACCGAAAACCCATTCAAAAAACCCATTGACTTTGAGAACAGGGATGAGAAAGGATTTGCAAAATGCTAACCGGTTTCATTTATCTAGGACTCATTACTACAGCACTCCATAATGCAACAAATGACATTGCAGCTTTATATGTTGATTTCAAAATGTTTGCAAACCTTTAACGCTATTCTTACAAGGAACATATAACCTTTAATAGGTTCCTTGGCTAACTAATCATCCCTCTATGTATTACATCATCTGGTCAGCTCTATTATCTAATGAACCAAAACAGTTTTCCTGCACATGTCATAAAATGTTGCTTCGTCCTAGTTTATAGTGCACTGTGCATATTAGATCCACATTTCATGGTGCAAGCTATTTCTTCATTTCTTACTAATTATGCATTTCACTACATTGGTGGGGGCATGTGCCCAGAGTCCCCAGTGTAAATGACACCTATAGTTAGTATTGAGATTGCAATTGTGCATTATACTGTCTATGGCTAAGACAACACTGGTAGTATAGCAAATAGAATCAGGTGTAGGAGGCAGTTTTATTAGATAGGTTTTTTTTTTCAAAAGTAAACTTGCCTGAAAAGAGAAATACCTGCCCAACTAAATTGAGGATTGAGAACAATGTTTATTGAAGATTTTGCAGTGAATCGTGTAATCAACAAAAAAGGAGACACAGACCAGTTAGTGCATTGTGTTAAAGGTGAGATGTGTAAACATTTGAAATTTTAACCCACATTCCACAGCATTCTCCATACTCACCACACTAGGTCTCAAACTCACTTTGAAAATAGCAGAACCTTCAAGATGTTTATTTTCCCTCTTGTTGTACAGATACCCTTGAGTGAAATTATTTGACAAAGCCACTTCATCGTATGCTCATTAATGTAAGTGGGTATCCTGCAAAATGTAGTCAAAGTGAGAATAAATATCATACATTTCTGAAATCATTTTGGACAAAGCCTGTCAGGACTATAAATTATCTCTATAAGGTAAAAGGTTGTGGCTAAATGTTACAGTCATACTGAACAAACCCATTCACTTTTTTTAGCTGAGCTTTCTTTGTGCTGTGATTCTCAAATGTTTTGCTTCATGAACCACAGACTTTAAGGATTTCAGTCAGTGCAAGGTTAGAATTTCAACATTGGTCCCACAATGCTGAGCATGAAAACAAGTGTTGTCATTCGTGTGAATACAGTATGTATCGGTAGAGCAGTGCATTTGAGCGTGTGTCTTTATGTGTGTGCGCATGTCCATGAGTTTGTGTGTGTGTTTGGGTGTGTGCATGTGTCTGACTGCTCTGCACGTGTGCAAAGAAAGTCCCTATTTGAGTACAGTGAACATCCCATCAGGATATGTAACCTAAACAACACAATGGAGAGAAACAGAAGGGCTTAGGGGCATGAAACACTCACCTTGAACGAGGCTGCTCCTTGCAGACACAAGGATTACCCATCTGCACATTTTTGAAGCCTTTTGATTAACAATGTGTCCAAAATTGAAAGACGAAAAGGAGAAAACACAATTTAGTAATTTCAATAGCTGTCTGCAGATGGGTTGCCAACATATTTTGATAATTAACGTGTAGATATTTTCTTTATACTGGGCCCACGATGGCAATTAACATGTTTTGTGGAGAGGTGAAAACTTTTTTCGAGGCAGCAAAGATGGATGGAAATGCATTAGAGGAGGTCACCAAAATGGGCTTCTATTCTTTTTGCTAAAAGGATGCTTTTATAAGGTGATAGCAATTGAGGAATAAAACCCCAAGGGCAAATAAATGATAAAGAACTCATCTTTAATTGGCAATCTTTTCGCTTCACATGAATACCACTCCAAATTTCCAATCCACGTTTCCATTGACTGCATGGCAAGTCTCTCTTGAACCAGAATTATGAAAGGCAAAAGAGGCTACAATGGCGACCAAAAAGGACAACTCCATCTCTCAGCAAGCCAAAGGTTTACAAATTGCCCACTCTGTGTTCACCATGATACTATGCAATTCAATGAGAACAGTCATTGCCTGAAAATAGTTTAAAAGATACATAGTGTAGTTTTAGAGAAACCTTCATCCTAGAAACTAGATGAACACCCTGGTCAGCATATTTGAATAAATTTGAATTGGAACATGAATAAGTGTATCCTGACTAAACAAGGAAAAGCTGTGGTGATGTCTAAATTAGACACCGAGTTGTAGATGCACAGCACACCTAATTGCCATGGTTGCCTTTTTGAAAATTCACTTTTTGACACAATTTTGTTGTGCACTAACAGTTTGTATATGCAGCGGTTGTGGTGATTTGTTTGTGTGAGCCTAGGGCAAGGCCTTCACCTAGAAAACTTATCCCTCTGCCGCCACCTAATGGCAGGACTGTGTGTTAAATTAAAGCCCTGTAGCCCAGCTGAGGAAAAGTGTGCACCAACACATCCTCCCTCTCTCAGGTAATTATGTCTTTTATCTAGGAGACACATACAGCTACTTTAACATTGGATATCCAGCCGTCCTAATGGGCCATTATTCAAATAAATGGGGGAAACACTGTGGGGTTGGTGACCCCCTCCGTACGGCAGGGCCCTCCATCCAGGCACACCTGCTGAGACAAGGTAACGTTTATCACTGACACCTTCGCAGGACAGAAACAAAATGGCAGGTGGGGTCAGCGGTAAGGAGCACACTGGGCCTGTCATATTGCAAACATATCCATTTGGTACGGCTCTACTCTTGTGGTTGCCAGGCTACTGCCTAATATATGGTGACTGAGTGTGCGTCAGGAAAACAGAAGTAAGATGTTGACTTTGAGATAAGTACCTCTTCAAATTAAACAGCACCATCACATTGCATTCAAAATAACATTTCCAAAGGTCAACTTTAAATGGTCCCCATTTGGCTAAAAAAAATCCCTGTGTTCTTCAACTCACTAAATCATCGAATTTGCATACCAGTTATGTTAGTTAGTGGCATTTAATTATTTATGTTTTAATTACACAGAATGAAGGGGATAATATCACTGTACGGTAGTTTTGTGGCGCGTGTGCCCCTGTCATCTGAACACTCGGATGTCTCCTTATTAAAGTACACAAAAAAGATAATTATGTCCGGCTCTGTCTAAACATTGCCATGGTGCTGCACTAGAGAATCATCGCTGAATTGGACACAGGAGAGGGTTAGACCTCTTATGATTAATGTGCTTGGTCACACACACTCAGGATTGGTAAAGGCATGTCAACTCCCTCTCTCCCTCCTGCTCTCCTCTGGAGTCAAGGGTCGGCAAA
Organism: Spondyliosoma cantharus; assembly: GCA_900302685.1. NCBI lineage: Eukaryota > Metazoa > Chordata > Actinopteri > Spariformes > Sparidae > Spondyliosoma > Spondyliosoma cantharus. Next base: position 26,232 of record OMLP01006189.1, on the reverse strand, counting down.
ATTGTTTTGATGGCACTGATTGGCGCATCAGCCAGACTTATCATGCAGCGAGCTCATCTATGGACTCCAGATTTCTGAGCCTGCAGCTGAGGAAGACACACCCTCCTCCCAAAAGCCACACATCCTCATAAGTACAATCAAAAAAGGCTTATAAAGTTCTAGATTTGTGCATAGTGAAACCTACTTATATGAACGAACAGATATCTTTCTATACAAGTATATAATAATTTGGATACATAGAAGGTATATAGAAACACAAAGTTGTGGGTCTGTATTTCCAAGGCTGGTTCCCACCAGCTCTCCCACGGAACAGCCATCACCTGGATAGGCTTCGCTGAATAGACCTAGTGATGTCATTGGAGAGATGGTATTGATTGACCAGGGGCAGCAAAGGCCAATGCAATTAAGCGACAAGAAAACATACAGCGTTAAAGACTGTGTAAATAAAGGGACTCTGCAGTAGGGCCAGACAAAGGCCAGTCCAGGGCCCATTCAGTAGCCCCTTGTTCACCGTTGGCCTGGGGTCTTCTCCAAGGATTGAGGGTCTGGGTGGGAGGCCTGGGGGAGGTGGCAAGGAGGAGAGAGGCAGTGTGTGGGTGTCCGGAGGGATAAGGACGGAGGGTGTTGCTAGGCTGTCTCTGAGAGGTCAGAGAGAGCTTAGCTCTTCCTGTGTCCGGAACTATCAGGTGATCACGGATGATCTGCATCTCAAGGAGGGGGCTGTTGAGTGGAAGAAGCTGTATTTTTATAGGCAACTGCCTGGTTTGCTTTGCTGTCCTTATTACTAATTTCCTTCTGCTTTCTTTCTCTCCCCTATCTGCGTATACAGTAGAGTGAATGATTTCTATAGGAAATTTATCAATGCTGTGTTTCTAAACATTTTAGGGTTTACACTTGGCACACTTACAAGTTTAGAAATACCTATCAGGCTACAACTGAGAGAGTTTCAGAATCAAAGATCCAAAAAAGAAATTGTTGTCCAATGTTACACCATTCGTATACACAGTCAAAATGGTATCTTAAAAATGACTGAGCTGGATTAACATATGTGATATGACCGTATCCTTACAGAGCAGGTCAAGCCAAATCTTAAACTTCCCCCTTCTAAACAAAATGTCACAGGATCAAGGAGTCAAAGATCAACAAGATGGGGGCACCCTGCCAGCTCGTGCATGTACTGATCATCGTCATCCCTTCTCGTTCTCCCCCTCTATTCCTGTCTCTCTCCAGAATCCAGTCGCAAAAATACCTAAAAAAATAATCATTAAAAAACCACAAGACTAGGAGTCTGAGGTCTTGCTAACAGCTCCATTAGGTGTTCGTGTTTCGAAGTTAATGCTAATGCCAACATGCTAACATGTACTCAATGAGAAGGCTAATATCTTTAGCAGGTGTAATGTTTACCCTTTTTAACATGAATGCATGCTAGGATATTAACACTGGCTAAGAAGCACTTGCCACAAAGTGAAACTGAGGCTGAGGGGAATGTCATTAGCATTAGGTGTGTTTGGTTGATTCTAATTATGTGTCAATCTGTCAAGTAGATGTCCAGATATTTTACGGGATGAGTCAAAATGTTTGCAAGTTGTTACTGCTATGGAAAGTCGTGATTCATCCTCTGGACAACATGCTAGTCTATACCTGACAACGTTCATGCTAATCCAATGGTAAGATATTTGAGTGAAAACCAAACTCATGGACCAAATGAGCGACCAACAGTACACAGACCACAGACTAACCGTTGAGCCATGTTGCAAGCATTGCTAGTAAATACCTTTCCTGGGGTCGATCAAACATACGCTTAATGGTATTTCCGTTAATTGTTACTGGGAACTGTGAAGTGACTGTATGAACAAGAATTGCAATAAATCTGTGATTTTGCAACCCACAGCCTCCCACCAATATGGGCACACATGCCAAAGTGATTAGTATTGTCCTAAATGGCACTCTATGTAATATTAATTTATGAGTGCGTGGTCTGAGTCAATCTGTGTCGGTGTCAAAGGGAGTGCTCACATGGACACAACAGACTGCTCAACCTCTCGGATCCCCTGTTTGATCCAGCTCTTCTTCTGGCGACACACAGAGCTGGGTGGGTCACCTGTTCTACTGTGCTACCTCTCACCGTCCTCCGCCCCCTCTGTTTCTGCATTCATATAAAAACAATGGCCTCTACTTCATCTGTCTCCCAGGTGTCAGCACGAACATGATCCTGGGATAATTTACCTCGCTCCTCATTTCTTGCTCATCAAATGAGGGCCAATGTCTGCCTGTCCTTCATCTCATTTACATTTTCTCATTTGCTCCACACTTTTATTATTCAAATTCGAATGTTGTCTGGAAAAATGGATGGGCGAAAGGACAGGCAATGTTGTTGCCCTTGCTCTCAATGTGCATCACCCTTAGCAACAATGAGGCGACAGGTAGTGTAGGAGGGTCTGTACAGTATGTATCATAAGCCACCTGAGGAGGGAGGCAACCATTGTTTCCCTCGGCTGTAAGAAATTGTGGAATCTTTGTATGACTGTGGCCCTTAAACCGTCTCAATATATCACATTCCCAGTGTTTCACAGCATGAGTATGACCTTCTTTCAATAGAAATCATATGTTATAGTTGTTGAACCCTTTTCTGCAGGAAGCACTGTTGACATCAGAGTAGTATCCCAATGTATAGAAAGTGGTGGATGGCCATTGTATCTGGTAAATTCAGTGCCTATCTCTCAATGAAAAGAGCCCAACAGATATTACACATTCTCTGGTCCAGCACCAGTGTATACACTCTAGTCCTTGACCATGATTTTGAAGCATTCACCACTTGACCATGTTTTTTTACATTCAGCCGTATACAATGAATGTACATGGGTGCCTTCTTTTGAAAGACATTTATTAATTTTCAGAATGATTTACCTCTTGCTCTGACTGGTAATTTAGCTTTGGTGTGGTTATCGGTTTGGCATGAACGATGCTGCGTGTCCCATCCGAGAACAAGCTGGTTATATATTCCGTGGAAGAAATCATATACGTGCACTAAATCAAGCAAGCTTCAGACAGAGGAGTGCATTGAGCATCAGCAGTGATGGAGAGTGAAACTGAGGACTTGATAGGTTCAATCGAAATAGATGGGAAGTGATTAGATTGGGTGAGGGTGGGTGTCTGGAGACATGGGGGGCAATATTCCCAGACATCTTTCTACAATAAATATATTTTTAATTTGTGCTCTTTTATTAACCAGCAAAATCACTTCAAAATGAATAGCACATTATTAAGTCTTCTAGTGGCTCTTACTGTTCTTTATCATGAGTTTGTATCACTGTGCAATTCATCTCCAGCCAGTCTTCACGCTAAATATGTTTTATATGAGCCTTCATTTATCATGGCCTGTCAGCTCTTAACTGTATCATTATTCAGTCTAGAGTTATAAATTGGAATCATTAAACGGTTTTTCATATAATCTGATGCAATAACTGCTCCCCCTTTATTGGCTTGTGAAAAGAAAATAGTAAATACAATTGTCTGTCAAGATTTTTGGAGATAGTCGTCTCTCTCGGGCTGAAATGAAATTAGGCCAGCCGAGGAGACAGGATCAATGTCAGCAGATTTGTTCGACTTTCATCGTGGAGGGGACGGGGTTGAGCGGATGAAGGATGGAGAGAAAAGGAAGCTGACACCGCTGAACCCGATGAGGAATGTGGGCTTAGCTGTCAATATTTTTTTCATACAGTGTCACATCAATCAGAGTTGTCTTTTCAACTTCTCAGCACAGCTCTGAGGAAGCATTCGTAATGGAGATATTACATTCCCTGAACTCAGCTAAATGTGTGGTCTCTCTCTTTATTTCCCCCCGGCATCTCAGACGTTTTCATGGAGGTGCAGTGATTAACGATGACAATGTGGGGTCAAATTTTTCATCACTTGAATCATATTCTAATCAGAAGAGGACCTTGGCAGCATGAACCGTCTCTGTGACTGCTACACACCAAAATGTAAAAAGTAGTTAAGCCAAAATTTTGTATAATATAAAAGGTTTTAGTATTTTAACATGAACCTTGGGGAAGTTTTTTAGTTTAGCTAAATGTATGAAAATTACAAAGGAATAGACTGTTACAGCTCTTGAGAAAGGAAGCCTGCTGCTTGAAGTCATTGTTTTCTCCTTTCTCATCCCATAAAGAGATAGGGATAAAAGGTGTTAAACCTGTCTGAATATCATGGGTAAAGACTGCCACCCTCTGGTATCCTCTCCAGCTAAGATATTTTGTTACATATTATGTTGTGTTTATATTTTGAGGACGTCTCAGCACATTTCTTTATTACACATTAAGATAATTACACAAACAAATTGTTTTTTAAAGGCTGTGGATGTTCTCGGGAATCACTTGATAGAAAGATGACAAAAGATAGAGGAAACATGCACTATGGAAGGCTCTTGCTTTTACGACTGCAAGGACCCTTTTCTATGAGCCTGTGCTGCCATCTACTGGATGACACGTTGAAATAATGGTGTGTAATGACACTCACCTCTGAGGAAGCTGAGCTGCACTTAACTATCTGTTCCGAAGAGCAAAAAAACTAAAAAAAAATTTCACCAACATATTATCATTTCCTTAAACCCATTCCCCTCATTTCCCCAGCTAGAACAATGAGATACATCTAAGATGTTGATTGAAATTTGACAACAAATGTCCTCTTTTAAACTAAAAGCTCTCCAATTTTTTTTAGTGTGAGAGACGCAATGTGTGTCAGCATTAAGAGAAAATAAAACTTCACTGTGCCTTGAGAGTAGAGGACCAAGTGAGCAACATCCACTGCAGGCCAGATGATGGCGTGTTTGTACCAGGTAACGCAGACATGTATGAATGTGAGGCAGTAGTGGATCCAAATGCTGAAATTAACAGCAAACAGGCCCGTATGAGCATCCGAAGGCCTTCATCGCTGTCATGGAGCTTATTGAATTCAATTCAGCAGACACAAGTTTTTTGTGAACTGCTTAAGTGAAAAGTAAAGTTTTTAAATAAGCTGATCTGATCCTGTGAAGATAGTCAGTTTCTCATCAGGTCATTCAGTGATGAACACGCACACTTTCCTGGCAACAATTTTTAGTGTTACTAGTAGTTTTTCAAGTAGTAGTAGTGTTCATGTCCAAGTTTATCTAAAAAAAAAAAATCCACTGTTTGCTAAATGTCCAAGACTCCAGGCTATTTATTTACCCCTAATGGCCCATATTTCCACCTGCATGTCGAAGATGTTTACATGTAAACTCCCCTGAAAGAGGGGCAGTTCACTCTGAGGTCTCCGTTCTGTCAATCTGGCGATAAAACTCGGTCATGCTCTCTTTCCCCCTCTTTACCTCTCTGTCTCTCATAATACATCTATCTGAGTGTGCCATGTGAACAAGCTGGAACGTTCTAGAAAATGACAACAAATTACAGCGGGTGCTCCACTTGGAATTAACTGTTTTCCATGGAAAAACTACTGCTCAACTACTCATCTTCTAAAACAAACACAACAAACCAACTTTAACAGTGAACTCTCTGTGCAAGAATCGGAACAGCAATCTCAAAGTATCATTTGATGACTTTATATCACAGAACAAACAGAGAAATAGACCAATAAGAAAAGAACACAACTGTACTTGTTCTTCTGTAGCTACTTGAATTTAGTAGTTGAAGTAATGTTATGACTCTGTTTTCATTGTATTGTTACCACTCATGGAACCGGGACCCCCGATCGTCACACGGTACTACACACACTGGTTAGCTAACTCTATAGCTATTTTATAACGCACATGTCTTCAATTCAGAAAACAGCGTTTCTTTTCACACGAGTATTCAGGTAACAAAAAAAAAAGGACAAAATGCCAACTGATGGCAGAACACATCCTTATTCTAAAACGAATAAATAAGTTAATTGCCAGTGTCTACCAAAACAACGTAGATGACATTTACCAAAACACATTTTCATCATATGGCTGCTGTTTGGTTAGGTTTTGGCAAGAAAAGTACTTGGCTATTTTTTGGAAAACAAACCACTGTGGTTCGGGTTAAAATAAATATGTTACGTGCTCAACTTCAGTTATGTTATGTGCGTTATGTCAAGTTGAAAAAACTCACTGCTGACCTCTGGTTTCACACTGGGCACGAACAGTGACAGTCCTGGGTTTCTTTAACCCGACCATCTAACGTATACATACTTGTTGCTCTTTACTACTTCTCATCTTTTCTTCGTTGGCAGATGTATTACAACACCCGCTTCATGTCGGGACCTACCAAAGAGCCTAAATATTGGGAGTAGAAGGACAAAATCAAGGAGAAATTATGAAATAAACAAAAGTCTGAGCAAGTCAACAATACCAAGCACGCATGACCCTCAGCAACAGATACGCACCCAGTGGTATCGAGGGGTAAGAGTCACCAGCTTTGGAGTCAGACAGCATTCATAGTTTAATATAAACAAGTGGACCTAAAGCAAGTTTTATGGCAGACAAGATACCCAAATGTAACAGTTTTTCTTGCGACTGTAGCTCAGGAGGTAGGGGTCGTCATCTAGTAATTGGAAGGTTGCTGGTTCGAATCCCGGCTACCCCCAGCTGCATGTCGAAGTGTCCTAGAGCAAGATACTGAACCCCAAATTCTCTCCTGATGAGCAGTTGGTGCCTTGCATGGCAGCCTCCGCCATCAGTGTATGAATGTGTGTGTGAATGGGTGAATGTGGCAAGTATTGTAAAGCGCTTTGAGCGGTCAGTAGACTGGAAAAGTGCTACAAAAATGCAAGACAATTTACCATTTACAATCTGGATGATTCTTAGTCTTACGAGATTAGCTTGATCAGTAGCTCAGTTACAAAACTCCTCAAAATTATTTGATCTTAAAAGGCAAGACAGGATAACCTGGATAACTCACAGTGTAATGTATTGTTTCAGTTAGTAGGGTGGGCATTATGAAAATGTAAGCTTCTTAATTGCAGGGGGTTGTTTGCTTCGTCTGTTGACGCTTCATTCAATCAGTGACATTATTTCTTCAGTGACGCTCTGCCCCCAACACTTCTGCATCTGCATTTTATGGTTGTGCATTTTATAATTTTCTGAAGGGAAAAACTAAGCCTTAGTCTCGACAGTGCTTAAAGATGATGACATGATCAACCGGCTACGTGTTCTCAGTCACCCGTGACCCACGCCTCCACAGACAGGCTGATTCTGCAAACGTGTCATCACTTTGCACGATCTTGCTGATGCTATCGCAGTTATCTGCATTCTCCCTGAGAACTTGATATGACCCAGAGTGCTAGGAAGAAACGAGTGGCGGGAATGTCTCTTAGTTTGTTCAGTTGCAGAGAATAAAGGGCACAGTTCAAAGCGCGTTTGGGTCTTCACTGCTTGTCCTACCTTCACAGTGTAAAGCCGACCAGTAAAAGTCATTGGCCACTGTGTTTAAAGGTGCCCCACCTCTGTAAAGTCAGCCATATCACGTCATGTATTTAAATAAAACAATAATTTTCATTTTAAAAACAATCATTAATGTTATTGAAAACAACACTGTGATAAAAAAATATGCCCCCAATTTCCAAAAGATCTTTATCCTTTCATTGATCCTTGATTCAGCTGGAAAAAAGTGACGTCTTTCTTTCCCTGATGTGCATGCAGAGAAAAGAAAACTATTAGAAGTAGCCCATCAAACCTGTCCTCCAGGACTTGCTTGCACTTGTCTGGGCTCAAGTTCAGAAAAAGAGAAAGAGTGCAGAGAATCGCTCCGAATGAATCATCTAAAGACAAGGAGACAGTGACAAATCCATTTTTAGCTTTAACTCAAACATTTTAGCTCCAGAATGCTAATAACGTCTCGCTTGGTTTAGTCAAACGGTCTCTGAAGAGTGAGTATCACTTTCAGAGGGTTCCCTCTTTGTTGACAGGTCGCAGCCCTGCTGAAGAAATACCACTGACACCGACTTAACTCCCCCAGCATTAACACTTCATACACTAGTGCAAAGTTATGATACAGGAGCTGAAGGTGGATTATGTGTGCTCCAAATATTACGACCAGATGTTCTAGCATTTTAGAATGTGAAAAAAATTAGACACCTGGCAACAACCTCTCATTTTTTGTGCCAGTCTAAATGTGTGTACAAGTTACTGTTGATTAAAATGAGTTGCTTCTGGGAAATATGAGAACTCCTTGGTGGTAGAGAGCTTATTTAAAAGGGGATAAATTACAGGAAAAACCTTATATGAACAATTACGGACACTTCAACAGTTTACTGCACTCCAAAATAATGAAAAAACTATGAATCAGTTCTTGCAGTCACCACATCTTACTAAAACACTTGTATGTACATTTATTGGTTCCTTGAATTTGACACTCAAGCACGTAGGTGAAAAATCTATTGCTTCCTCGTGTATATAATAAAACGGGCCTCTAATATTCCTGCTAGTTACGTAATGGGACTCATCGGTAATTATTGCTTACTTGAAAAAGTAGATCACATGAGACAGTAACTGTACACTGCAACAACTCAACATTGTAGCAAGCTAATTCTAATTTTATCAAAAATATCTCATTACTAACAAGAAGCATCTTAGCAAGATATAGGGTCTTGTTTTGAGATATCTAATCGTATATGCTGCTAACAAACACATTTTCACTGGTTCCATTGGCAAATATTTTAAATGCTGTAAGCCAAAACACCTTGCAATAAGTTTTTCAAACTTATTTTTGAAGTGGTCTTTTTTTCCCAGTGTACTAGAGGGTTGTGGGCTCATTTTTTTCTTATTTTCAACAAAGCCTTGGATCTCCTCTGTTGTTCAGAAACAATCCTCACATCACAGTGTTGCAGTGGGTGACATCTTCCTCCATTACAATGAAGATGACTAATGTAGTTTATTTTGAGTCAATCCCACAAACACCGTCTTACATAATGACTGGAGGACAAATTGTGTATTAATCCACATCTGAAAATAGTTCCCAACAATTGCATTATTTACCAGGGTTTGAGTAACTACTTGGTTAGGTTTAGGCAAGAAAATTGTTTGGCTGGATTTAGGCAAAAAGACAACTCATTTAGGTGTAGGCACTGAACATACTTGGTTAGGTTTAGGCAAGCAGTAAAACTACTTAAAGCATTGTGGATTAGAAAATCATTGTGGTTTGCGTTAACATCACTATGTGACATCTGGAACTTCTGTTATAAACATACCAACATTACCTTAGTAACTTACATTATGTTTTGTACATGACATAATTTCACTATGTTAGTGAACTCACCCTTGACCTCTGGTTTCACACTGGACACAAACAGCAGCCTCCTGAATAAAAGTCCTGTGGTGTGGTTGTCCATCCCTGACCTCCTGCCTATACACACTCTTCACTCTTTACAGGGTGGGCACAAAGGATACGTGTGCAGCGCTGCTGCGTGGCATTATCTCTGGCTTTTCAGTTTGGCATCCATGTTAATTGGTTAGACAGTTCACACTGGATGCCTGAGATGCGCTTCTCACGCGTTGTGTCATCTAGAGATTCGTAGTCTGGCCTACTTCTACTGCGACAGGCGCGTGGTTTTCAGCAAAAATCAACCTGAAAACGACCTGAACAAAGCCATATGGACACCATACCAGCATTTTACTACAGTTTTAATGTATGTATCTATAGAATACAGTATGTCACAGACAGGAAGAGAACACACACAACAGCTGAAGGGCAGTTTCTTTCCTGTTCACTCACACCCTCGCTTTCTCTCCCTCACTCCCTCTCATTCACCCTCCAGCTTTCTCGCTCTTTCAGCGGGGTAAAGAAAAATCACGTCATCAGATTTATTGATGATTATCCAAGTCAAACTCCAGGTAAATAGATAGGGCAGGCAGGAGGGCTCGCTGCAGCGCAGCTGATACACAGCCTATGTGAACACAGACACGCAAGTGTATGGGGTGTGATATGTGGATGACAGAGCTAACTGAGTGGAGAACTAACTAATGTGTGCTCACTATGCATGCAGACGTAGCGACGTTGGAGTTTGTGTGTGACTTTGCGTGTGGTAAGCATATGTGTGGATTTGCACTTGAAATACATCCATGTCTGGAGAAGCGTGTGATTAAGATACCTGTGGATTTGCACCCGTATGATGTCCGTGTGGATAACTTCTAGCATGAGGTCTGTCTGCCTTTATTAGCATAGTATAAGGTCAACATATTAAACTATTAGTCTATTAGCAGACAAGCTGAACCCTAAACAAGCTGGGTATAGTAAAATGAGAAGTTGTTGCGGCTCCAATAATCCAAATTTCGTATGTTTACAACATTGTTCCAGTAAAACTTTGAAAGTTCAGAGATATAGTATTAGCTTGTTTATCCCCTGTCTTAAATCTAAGCCTATTCCATTAAATCTAAGTTACAGCAGATCACACGTCAGCTTCCCTGAAGGGAGGGGTGGTGACTATCAACAAGGATGACCACATGATTGTCTGCTTACTTACCAAAGAAATGTCAGTTATCACACCCCATACCAGTGAGACGCAGCAGCAGCCAGTTTGCCCAGTTATACTACTTCTCCTCATTTCCTCCTTTGCAGGCGTAATAATTACTAAAGCCGCTAGAGGTCACCACCTAACAACAAACGTAAATGTGTGTACCAATTAGCTGCTTTTATTTTCCACCTGTATGGTTATTTTTTTTATGAGGACAGACATCTTCAATAGGAATTTTTGAACTTGGGTCACGTTGCCACAGACAGATGATGTCTGAAAGTATTGAGAGGTGGACTGAAAACCTTGCTAAGCTTTTTTTGTTCATATGACTATAGAGAATAAGAAAAATGAAAAACATT
>OMLP01006185.1:19869-35826 GCA_900302685.1 Spondyliosoma cantharus | reverse complement strand
ATATATTTGCATATCTCTTTTCTTACAGTGTTATTTTATTTTGTATTATTTATGTATATGTATATTTAACAGTACTGTGTGTGATGTGGAACTTCAATTTCCCCAAGGGAACCTCCCAAAGGGATGAATAAAGTCATGTCTAAGTCTCTAAATGTAAGAGTTAATTTAATATTAAAATAATGTATCAATTTGTATTGATTTCTGATTGTGAGCATATTCAAAGTTGAACATATTTGATCACATTCCATTTAATGTGTCTTGTAACCTGCAAGGTGCAAATCTGCAAATCAGCTGACATGAGAGGACACAGTAGACACATTATCATTCACAGGTCAATATGACCCTGTAATTACATTGTAAATGATAACATGATAATCAAACATTGTTGCTACATGCAGCTTTTAAAAAATATATATTACCCGAAACTTTTTATTTAAAGTATTTATTATGATTTATGTTTCACCTCATTCGGAATTAAATACAGTAACTGTTGGAGGAAGTAGTGAGATCCTTAACTTGAGTAAGAGTACTAACAACACCGGTAACAATACTCTGTTAAGTTATTAAGTAAAGGCAGGTATCATCAGGAAAATGTAGTTTAAGTCTTAAAAGTAAAAATATCTAATTCTTAATCAATTATAAGGGCATTCAGTAGAGCACATACCTCTGCCAAGGCCCAGCAGTCCCCTTTGTCTCAATCCATCCCCTTATCTGGATCAGCACCAAAAGTGAATGCGGTCCATTCCAGGCTGCGACCCATCCTCCATCCAAATGTCGTGAAACACTAGTTTTTGTGTTATTCAGCTCACAAGCCAACTATTAAACAAACAGACATGGGTGAAAACACAACCTCTAAGTAACGAAAGCTGTCAGATAAATGAAGTGGAGTAAAAAGTACAATATTTTAGAAAGGAGCAAGAAAAGACAAGAGTCTAGTAAATGAAAATATTTGATCCAAAGGACAAACGATTGGAAAACTTGTAATGAGTTCGACATGAAATGCGTTTGAGTAGAAACTGTTCCCTCCTCTGTTCTGGTTGTCACAGGTGTGCTTTCTTCTTCACTTCCATGCAGGTGCTGTCAGAGGCCCAACATGAGCCAGGCTTCTGTGCTTTCTATGAGGAGTGTGGTTTCAACCCCTTGGTAGACAATTCAACTTCCCTCATTCCTCCTATCGTCCCCTGTCTCAACTACAGTCCAGCCCGTCACCTCACAGGAGCCCACTACCGCGAACTCAGACAGGTGTGTGGGCGCTGCCGAGTGTTTGAGTGAAGAAGAGGACTGAATAAAGTCCCTTCTTAAGTATTAAGTGTATTCCTCTGAAATCAGAAGTCAGCTTGAGTTTGAGTCTTTCAGCTATTATTTATTTTTTCTCCATTTGCTACCACAAGGTGAAATTTTTTACAGGCACGACAGAAGTTTCCATTTTTATGCAGACTACTCCCAGATCTACTTCTATCTATCTACACCAAAGCTTTGGGTCCAAATGTCTATTTCTAACCTGGGAATAAGACTCAACAATCAACTATCTGTACCAGAATTGCCTTCCCCTTCTTGAAGCTATTATCATTGTATAATAGAAAATAAAATCTGTTCTTGCCGCAGGTCTGTCCCATGCTGGACAATGGAGAGAAAAACACGTACGCCTGTTGCTCCATCAAACAGCTGAAATCCCTGCAAAAAAGTCTGATCTTGTCCAAGGCCATACTGCTCCGCTGCCCTTCCTGCGCTGACAACTTTGCCCACCTGCACTGCATCAACACCTGCAGCCCCAACCAGACCCAAACAGTAGAAGTTACAAAGATCATGAACATCCCTACCTCTCAGAACACGACGGACACAGTCGTAGTAGCTTACAAGGCATTCATCAGCACCACCTTTGCCGACAGCGCCTTCGGGTCCTGTAAGAATGTCAGGATCCCGGCCACAGGGGGCTTCGCCATCGGCACCATGTGTGGCCCGTATGGCGCCACGCAGTGCACCCCTCAGTACTGGTACGACTTTCAGGGAGACTCCAGTAATGGCCTTGCTCCGCTGGACATCGACTTCAAACTGATTAACGAGGGAAACACCACTGGACTACCACAGGGTGTGGTTCCCTACAATGGACGTACTCTTAAGTGTAACGAGACCACACCGACCGGAGGAGAGGCCTGCTCCTGCCAGGACTGCATAGAGTCATGCCAGATGATACAAATTTCACCAGCCACGAGCCCCTTCCGACTGCTGGGGGCAGACGGTTACCTCGTGGTTTCTATTATCGTATTCTCTCTCCTGATATTTGCCTTCCTTCTGTACCTTTTCGTCGCATACTTCATGCGGTCTCGGAATAGAAAGGATGAGGAGAAAGGAAGGGGAAAGGGGAAAGGCAAAGACCAGAACAGCAATGATGTGAATCAGCCACTCATTGATCCATCAGAGGTGACGTGCACTGACAGGAACAGCCTGGTCGCTCAAGCTTTCCTGAGCTCAAAGTTTCAGTTTTGGGGAACCCTCATGGCTTCTTATCCCCTCATCGTGAGTATTTTTAACATTTATAAACAGATTTAAATTCTACACACCATTAAGAAAAAAAAAGGCTGACAGCTAATTGAAGAAGGATTTATCTCAGTTGTTTGCATTTTATCTTCATTTAAGGTGCTCCTGTTGTCAGCTGTAGTCGTGGCTGTTTTGTCTGCTGGCCTCAAGTACATCGAGCTCACCACTGACCCAGTTGAGCTGTGGTCTGCTACCAACAGCCGCGCCCGCATGGAGAAAGAATTCCATGACACAAACTTTGACCCCTTCTTCAGGACCAACCAGCTGATCCTGACAGCGCCTGGGAGAGAAGCCCACCTTTACGATTCTTTGCTGTTTGGGCCGACAAATTTTAGCGGGATTATATCCAAAGATCTCATTATCCAGCTGCTGGAGCTCCAGTCACGAATACAGGTAAGAGCTCAGAACAGCTGACAGTTGACATTGTTCACAAAAGCGTACTGTATGATTTTGACACATTAATGCCTCTTGGAACCCATTTTTAGAACATCGAGTTCTGGTCAGAGGATCTGAACCGAAATGCCAGTCTGAAGGATGTGTGTTTCGCGCCACTGAACCCCATCAACTCCTCCCTGACGGACTGCGCCGTCAACAGCTTGCCGCAGTACTTCCAAAACAGCGTGAAAAACATCAACGCCAAGGTGAACATGACTGAGAATGGAGTGACCGCAGAGGTGGACTGGAGAGACCACTTAATCTACTGTCTCAAGTAAGCATTCTTAAAATAGAGTTTCAAACCGGGGGAAAAGCGTGTGTTTTAATTGGCAGTTGCTCAGGAATTTTAACATAAACTTCACTTATCTTCCTCCATCTCTTTTCAAGCTCTCCCCTGTCCTTCAAGGACATCACTGATTTAGGTCTGAGCTGCATGGCTGATTACGGCGCTCCAGTCTTCCCCTTTCTGGCGGTGGGAGGCTATAAAGGTGAGTGCCTTTCAGCACCATCGTTTACACATTAAAATACCCGTACAATGAGAGCACTCAGTTGGAAATGAAACATCTCGCTTTCCCTAGATGAAAACTTCACCGATGCAGAGGCCCTCATCCTGACCTTCTCCCTCAACAACTATGCTCGCGACAACGTCAAGTTCAAAGTGGCGATGCAGTGGGAGCAAGAGTTTCTTAACATTGTCCAGGAGTACAAGACCAACCCCAGCACCAACTTTACCTTCGCGTACATGGCAGAGGTACAGTAACATCTGTTGTTGACCTGCTGTCAAAGCTTTTTATCAGTTGTCTGCTCTTTTTTTCAAGTCCTCACTATAATCCCTTCTTCACTCTGTCTGTCTGCAGAGGTCTCTGGAGGATGAAATTAATCGGACCACAGCGGAGGATATCCCCATCTTCATGATCAGCTATGCTGTAATCTTTGTCTACATTGCAGTGGCACTGGGGGAGTACTCTTCATTGAAACGCATACTGGTAGGTCTTCAGATATCACAGGGACAGGCCACTTACAAATCAGTTGCTATCTAGTCGGATGGAAAGTTGGGGGAAGTTTCGCCACCTTCATTTGTTCTGGACTAGTCAGCAATTATCAGATGCATTGTCATTAAGGCATTCATGTCACCAAAGGCTGAATCCTACTCTTTTTTTGTGATCCTGTGACATGCTACCATGCTAATCTAAGATGGCAAAATTGTAAACATTAAATGCTAGCACGCCGACGCCAGCATTTAGCTCATCACGGCTGTGTACACCCTCACTCAGTAGACTCTTAGTCTTGTTAAGCTGTTGCTCCGTAACCTGTTGTTTTACTGCAAAAACACAGATATACAACATGTGCCTGGGAAACGATAAGCCTCCACTAAGAAAGTAACATTTATGAAACAGTACTTTATCACATATACGATAAGGAGAACTGCATTATTATTGCAGTGTCAGCTGTAGAGTGTTTATCTCTACTGTGAGGCAGGTTTATTGGCCATGAAGATATACAGTAAAAGATATGTGACACAGGTTCACTAAGTTGAATGTATGTCTGGATTTTTATCTCTGTGTGCTGTAGGTGGACTCAAAGTTCCTGGTGGGTCTTGGTGGGATCCTGGTGGTCGGCTGTTCAGTCCTGGCCTCCATGGGCTTCTACTCCTGGATCGGCATTCCCTCCTCGCTGGTCATTCTGCAGGTCGTGCCTTTCCTGGTGCTCGCTGTTGGAGCCGACAACATCTTCATCTTCGTTCTGGAGTACCAGGTGTGTGTATTTGTGTGAATGAATAGTAATGCTGTTTTTGTAAGATGTATACACCGATTTGACTGATGTCACCCAACTCTTCCCTGCAGAGAGATGTGCGGAGGCCCGGAGAGACGAGAGAGGAGCACATTGGCCGTGTCCTTGGAAACGTGGCTCCCAGCATGCTCCTGTGCAGTCTCTCTGAGTCTGTCTGCTTCTTTTTAGGTAAATGCATATTTAAAAACAAATGTGCAATGTCGGGTGAAGTTTCAAGATCATTTCTGGAATTTCATAGCAAAACAGCGTTGCAGAAGTCTCCTAAACAACTGAGGGAGTTATTTTAAATGGAAAAAAAAACAAAATATAAAAAAATATCAAATGGTTCTCCAGCATAATCCAAGCCTTCAGATGTCCAGAGATCCCAACTTCAGATGCTTTCCGCTTAGAAAAGCTTGTGGAGAAGTCTTTTCAAATCATTTGGTCGCGGCACTTTGATGTACCGAGCCACTTTTATTTGGTTTTTTTGTAGGTTTTTTGTACATTTAAAACAATTCCCTTGCTAATTCAGTTCTTTAGGAGAATGCTGCACTCTTTAGTTGTGATGTTCCAGAAATGTTTTGTGGACTCCATAACTTCACCTGACTTACCAACAGCATGAGCAGTAGCTAATGACTGTGTTTCCTATTTTTTGGTGAACTTTCTATACAATGCCTTTATCTCTACTTGTGTCTGTTCTGCCAATCTAAGGGGGCCTGTCGACCATGCCGGCAGTAAAGTCTTTTGCTCTGTACGCCGCACTGGCTGTGCTCATGGACTTCGTCCTCCAGATGACAGCCTTTGTGGCACTGCTGTCCCTGGACGCCCGGCGCCAGGACAACAACCGCTGTGAACTGGTCTGCTGTGTCACGGTGAAAACCCAGCGTACCAACAAGCCAAATGAAGGCTTCCTGCTGCCCCTCATGAGAAAATACTACGCCCCTGCCCTGCTGAACTGTTACACCAGGATCATTGTGGTAAAGATACTACCCTAAATTCTGTTGAACTCGTGCTGTCATCAAAAGATGAAGTTCCTCACAACACAGAGAGGTGATGAATAAATTCTGTCCTGTGTTCTCTTCAGATGGTGGTTTTCATCTTCATGTTCTGCGCATCCTTATTCCTCATGTTTCATGTGACCGTGGGTTTGGATCAGGAGCTGGCTATGCCAAAGGTCACTAAGCACTGCACACTATATATGTATATATAAATGAACACCTTCGCACTCCTCCTTCAATGTAACCTTACAAAGATTCTTCTGTTTCTGGTGCAGGGCTCGTACATGCTGGACTATTTCCAATACCTGTACAAGTACTTTGAAGTGGGAGTCCCTGTTTATTTTGTAACAAAAAAGGGCTACAACTTCTCCACCGTGGCAGGCAGGAATGGAGTCTGCTCCAGCGTGGGCTGTGATGAGTACTCGCTAACCCAGAAGATTCAGTACGCCACTGAATTCCCTGATCGGTGAGTCTGTTCATTTTCATATTCTGGGCAGGACGGATATATACTTTTGTGGTTAAATGCTTTTTGCCCTGTCCTTCACATCTTTATTTCTGACTGACAAAAACCTTGAACCTGCTGATATCGTAGTAGCAACCTCTTACACACAAGCCATCAGCCAATCAGATCGGTTAATGATAAACTCAGTTACATGAACGCCACCAAGTAGATAAAGGGTGCCTCTAACTGATTGTGCCAGGCAGAGAGAGCAAACACCCAAAACATCCACTGTAATAACCGTTCAAATGAACAAAAAGAATCCCTGAAAACATTGTGTTATGGTTATGAAACAGCTAATTAATACGAGTAATTAAATTTAGGTAAAGCATCCTGATGTTTAGGGTACCTACAGAGGGGGCAACAGTACAAACATACTTTACTCAAGTAGAAGCACAGATACCAGAAAAGGATTCAGTATCTTCGATCAAGTAAAACTAAGAAAGTTCAGACATTTCCACCAGCCATTTGTGTGTAAAGCTAACTGCACCTCATGTCAGATATATATAATTGAAAGACTATTTAACTTAAAGGTAGAATCAGCAGGATTTGTCCGAGCTGTAGTTGATTGTTGAGTGCCAGGACGCAACAAACTGAGAAAATAAGAAAATCCTCTCCCTCCCTCTCTCTCTTGAAATGGCGCAAAATAAAGCTAATCACCAATTCCCCTCATGCAAGTAACAAGCCTGTTTTTAAAAAAATGTAAGAGAGTACAGATGTTTGAGTTCAAATGTAGTGTGTAAAAGTAAGAAGTTTAATAAATGCTCAAGTAAAGTACAGATACAGATTTCTTACGCCCCGCCTCCGTCCACCAAACAGCCTACAATGAATTGATCCATTTACAGGATAATGTTACAGAATCAGAATCAGAATCAGAAATCCTTTAATGTCCCGCAGACGGAGAAATTTGTTTGTCCCAGCAGCGACAGAATATTACAAGAACCCGGGGAACACTGTGATAAGAGCGACTATAATAATCAACACACGTTTGCTTCTTGGACCCATCTTATCGTTACCGTTATAAGTTGGTTGCTGGAAAACAGCAAAGCTCTCTCATGAAGGGGGAATTTGTCCAGAAAAACATGAAACTGAAAGAAGTGTGGCAAAAAAAAGAACAATGATGCTCGGTAAGAAAAGCATTTAATAGACTATACAGACGAAGGATCGTCTGTGTAGTCAAAGCACAATATAGCTTTGTCCTCTGTGCCATAGAGCTCCATTGTTGTCCACACCCTTGCACTGAGTGATGGTTTGAGTCAGTCCCACACACACACACACACACACCACCCTGCTGCTCTAAATATTCAGTAGAACATCAATGTGTGTTAATCCACGCCTGAAATAGTGCAATGTTTACTCCTGTTTCAGTAACTGAAATGAAACTGTATTTCTGTGTAAACTGTTTTTTTTTTAAGATTTAAATCTCAGTCTCACAATTCTATCAGGACTAACGCAGACATTTGTGTTCCCACCTTCCTCTATCCCCACTGATGATCTGTAGATCCTACTTGGCTATTCCTGCTAACTCCTGGGTAGATGATTATATTGACTGGCTGAACCCTGAATCCGGGTGTTGTCGTCTGTACACAAATCTTGCAAATTTTGGAGAGTTCTGTCCCGCGAGCGAAGGTGAGAATCACTGCTGAGAAAAACACAACAATAACGCACATTATTTACTGTGAATTTCCTTCAGAAGGAAGGAATGAAGCTGCTCCTTAATCTGGTGGTACGGCAGCGGAAACGTCTGTGTCTGTTGCCAGACGGCAGCCGGGTGAACTGACTGCGGCTGGGGTGGCTGTGGTCTTTCCGTATCCTCTGGGCTCTGTGAAGACACCTCACTTCACTGATGTCACTGATCCTCTGTAGATGGTACCAGTGATGTTCTGGGTGGTTTAAATCATCTGCTGTGGAGCCTTCCTGTCCTGAACATTGAACAGTAGATGGTTCTTTGTGCACCACTCTGCAGTGCAGTGTTGAGCACTAATACAGAGGAGGTCTGACTGCCAATCTGCTGCCATACCACTAGACTACAGAGCAGTTTATTCCTCAGGCCGTGAAACTGTTGAATCCATCCCCAACACTCCAAATAGATGTGGCAGGACTCAAGGACTCAAGTCCTGCCACATCTGCTGTTTAAATATGTAAAATAAATCTGACTTGTGCCTTATATTAACACTTAGTTTATTAACACCTACTTTGCTCCCATGTTTCAACAGAAAGAGATATCTGCCGTTTAAGCTGTTTGGGTATTTTCTCGCGGCCTGACGTGGCAAAATTCAACCGCTTCCTCCCTGACTTCCTGGGTAACAGGCCTGACCTGCAGTGCTCCAAAGGGTACGTACTGCAGCTACACACGTAAAAAAACAAAAAAACATCACAAAACAAAAACAAAATTCTGACAGCGTTGTGTGTCTCTTAACAGTGGTCTCGGAGCCTATGACAAAGCTGTGGTGATAGATAAAGATACTGGAGAAATCATAGGTAAGTCATCTCGTGGTGTGACTGGACCTCCCGTCACAGCCTTGTTGGTGTCGATGCCCGGCATCACTTCAGTTGTTTGTTTGTTTTTTAAATCTGGCCCTTCTAAAAAGACTTCTTATATCTGCCTGCACTAAGTGAATCTTTTCTTTCCTGTGTTCCCAGCCTCTCGGTTCATGGCTTACCACACACCTTTAACAAACTCTCAGGAGTTCACTGCTGCACTGCTGAGGGCCAGAGAGCTGGCCCACAACATCACCATGGGCATGAGGCAAATACCAGGCACCGCTCCTGACTTTGAAGTATTTCCTTACACGTATGTACTTTAATTTCCCAAGCGCATTCATCTCACCTTCTACAGCTCTTCTCAATATTTATAGGACTGTTAAATCAGTCAAAAGCTTTCTGTAGTTTCTGACTAGTCGTTGTCTTCCGTCCTTCTTCAAGGGTGACTAATGTCTTCTACGAGCAGTACCTGACCATTGTGCCTGAGGGATTCTTCACCATCTCTCAGTGTCTGGTGCCGACCTTCGTGGTGTGCTGTCTGCTGCTGGGTTTGGATCTGCGATCTGGTTTTCTCAACCTCATTACCATTATCATGATCACCGTGGATACCGTTGGTGTCATGACACTGTGGGGCATCGATTACAACGCAGTGGCCCTTATCAATCTGGTCACGGTGAGAACATGGCTATGAAAGGAGTTAATAATGATGTTTATTATTATTTAAAAACATGAATTCATTGAAAAGTAAAGTACAACATTTGTCTCCAAAATGTTGTGGAGTGGAAGCATAGAGTGACAGAAAATGTAAATATTCAGGTACCTTAAAATAGAAATTAAGTAATATACTTCGTTACACTTTTGAGTCCCCAAATTTTACAAGTCACAGGAATGTCTATTTTGAATTTTTCCCATGTCCTGTTAACATTTTTCTGTGATCTTATCCTTCATTTTCAGTAGAGCAAGATGTTCATCAACATTACGTTTCATATTGATGTCCTTAATTGTATAACATGCTCTCACTTTTGAAACTCACAAGTAAAATTCTTGATCAACCTCTCAGTGATGACTTACGTTCATGTAAATATAATTAACCTTGACAAAAACATTGCTTTGCTCCATAAAAGATAATAGATCATTCATTTTTATGGTTGTTTATTACTTTACCTAATTACAATCTCTGTGTTTTTTGCAGGCGGTGGGCATCTCTGTGGAGTTTGTGTCCCATATGACGAGGTCCTTTGCCCTCAGCATAAAGCCCACGCATGTGGAGAGAGCAAAGGAGGCTACGGCGAACATGGGCAGTGCGGTAAGTAAATATGAGTTAATCACAAATTTATAGAAGTAACTAGAATGGCAAGGCCCAGCAGTCCCCCTTTAATTGAATCAAGCCTCATCTGATATCAAATAACACACACTTAAATCCACTAGATCTGCATTTTTATTAGGATCTCCATCAAATTGTACTCACAACGGAATGTGTGTGTTTACACTGCTAACGCAGGAGTTTTGGACTCAGATGGGCCGATGCTAGCTGGTTAGCATGCTAACTTCCGTAGATATCTCTTTAACCTAATTCATACAAAAACTTTTACAAAAATCTTCACATATTGCACCCTTTGAAGATAAAAAATCCACACCAAAAGTTAAAGGGGTCTGTTCCGGGCCTGAGACACATCCTCCATCCAAGTTTCAGTGAAATCTGTTCAGCATTTTTTTGCGTAATCCTACTGACAAAACCAACCAACATGGTGAAAACATAACCTCTGTGGCAGAGGTATTAAACATTCATTTTTAGTGCCACACACACTTTTTGTATAAATATCGTTTTGACAGTAACAGCTGCCTGAGTTAAATATGTTTATTTGTACCCTGAAGGTGTTTGCCGGTGTTGCTATGACCAACCTTCCAGGCATCCTTGTGCTGGCGCTTGCCAAAGCCCAACTCATCCAGATCTTCTTCTTCCGATTAAACCTTGTCATTACACTCTTGGGGGTGGCTCACGGACTCATATTCTTACCTGTGCTGCTCAGCTACTTTGGTACGTACTTCACAGGTTCTTTTGTACGTCTGCAACAAAGAGGTGTGAAGAGTTTTTTTGTGATTTTCTTTTTGACATGTTTCCTTTGCTCAGGTCCTGGTGTGAACAAAGCAGTGCTGCTGCAGCTCCAGCAGGAGAAAGAAAAGGCCAGACGGGCGCTGGAGATGAAAAACAATCTGAAACAAGGGTATGATAACATGAGCTATGAAGACACTGAGATAAAACGGGAGCCAGACTCAAGCCGCACGGAGCCCTCCAAACATGTCGACAGGCCTTCAAAAATGAAAGAAAGCGAAGTGGAGGTGAAAGAAGAGAGAGTTGACAGTTTCTGAACACCGACGACAAAACTGCTGTCATGAGTAAAATACCTCTGTAACAAACTGAACAAGAGCGGACACAGAAAAGGACAGATATAGCAAGCAAAGAGTCATGTATTAAGCTCCGAATGGAAATCATTATACTTAACTATGTACCTCAATCAGAAGCGGACCAGTGGGACTGAAGACAGCGACACAGTTGTGCAATATTTCTGAGCAAAGCGTGAGCGGACAATTGCGATGAGAGTCGACCTCCCTGTCTCAACGACACATCTGTCTTCAGAGCACTGCAGCTGGGCAAGATTTGTTGTTCATTCAGGAATTGTTTGATGGGACAGGAAGTTGAAAAATGTTCTTGAATTAGTCTTTTTTTTAAATAAATGTAATTATTTTGTATGCATGAATGTTTCACATTAGTGTTGTGTAGAGTGATTTAAAGTAACATACACTCCAGCGTTTCATATTTTAGTTTCTTCAACAGCAGTGTGATGTCATTGCTGTAAAATGTGCAATCACCGAAAAAATATTAAATGTGCTTAAACATTTGGCATCAGAAGTTTTCTTAAGTTTATTTATGATACAAAAAGGAACCTCTACACACTAGGTTCAAGCTGAAAGCTTGTGGATGGAATTTTTATTTCTGTGTGTGGACGTATTTCAAGCTCCTAGCAAAGTCAGCCAGGTAAAAGCTGGGCACTTTTCTGTAATGATTTTTATTTCAAAATGTATAACCCTTTGAGAAATGTTCCCATTCTCTCCATTTTATCCACATTTTCTAATGTGTTCTAATATTTTGCAGAGCCACACCCTTTTTGTTAAGAGGCTGCATCAAGAAGAGGATGAATAGATGGAGCCATGTGCACATATTTAGCTTAAAATATCAAGTTAACAGTGGTGGAATGTAACCAAGTATCTTAACATACGTAAGTACTGTATAAGTACAGTCAGTGTTGTGAAGAGCACCCAAAAGTCATACTTGAGTAAAAGTAACAATATCATGATGAAATATTATTTGGTAAAAGTGAACCTTGTGAACAGTGGTTGAGTAAAAGTCTTAATGAAATGGTATAAGTGAATCATACATATATTTACTGTACACATTTGTGTAAATATATACAGTGACCTATACCGTACAAAGTACAAAAGTACAAGTACCTCAAAATTGTACTTGAGTAAACGTAAGCCTTATTTACATTCCATGAGTGAGTACAATTGTGAGGTACTGGTGAATGAATGCAGGACTTTTCCTTGTATGTTTTTAAACTGTTGTAATATTATTTTTTACTGAAGGATCCGAGTACTCCTTCCAACAGTGTCAGCTTTAAATGATCACTGCAATAACAAAGAAAATCAAAGCCTTTTTCCGTTGGGACTTCCCCGAAGTTGTCTCAGCCTTTTTGCCTGGCTTTCTCACCATCAGCTGTACAAGAAGAAAAAAACGTTTAACCTTTGTTGTAATACGTAATAAAAATTCTTCAGGCGCTCTTAGACACTCAGCCAGGGGTCTTGGAGTCAGAGACTATGGGCTTAAGGTGGGTGCCCACTAAACCCCCCTAAGCTTTGCACAATTACTGGATGCCATATGGGATCACAATGGTTATTTGAACAACGACTGAGCCAAGCAATAATATTCCCATTTGACGAATTTCAGACAACAAATACATTTACAAAGTCTGTCCTAAGGGATTTATTAAGTTCTGACTCTTTCGAAAGTGAGAAGTAAAGAAAAACTATGTTGTATCACTTCGTCTCTTCCAAATAAAAAGTATTGAAAAGAGCGTGAAACATTTTGGGTATTTCAAATTTTGTTTTATTAACAATGCATCCCTTTGATAGGATTGTATGTTTCTTTAGGTCATCAATGCCCCAAAAACATACTGTACACATTATACAAGGGAAACCACGATTCAGGCAAAAAAAAAAAAAAGAAAAGAAAAGAAAAAAATCTTTTTAAATTATAATACAGTCTCGAGGAAAAAATATAAATAACTTTTTTTTTCTTCTCTGGTTGAGCTCACTCTATGGTACAGACATATAATAAATAGATCGGATCTGACATCACTCAGCTGATCTATGAATCATCTCTCTCTGAGTCCATTTGTGTAGCAGCATTATAGCAAAAAAAACAAGCCAATGGAAACAGAGATCCCCCGTTTCCCTGGAAACCTTTTACAAAACCTTTAGTCATCACACCCCCCCATCCTCCTCCTCCTCCTCCTCCTCCTCCTCAGCCAATGACAGACAGTGATATTGCATTGTGGAAACAGATTCAGGGGGTAATTATATTCCTACAATGTGATGGCAGCATGTAATGGCAACCTAATTTCTTCAGGAAAAAATTAAAGTTTTACAAGCAAGAAACACGTTAAGGTGACGTTACAACTTTGCCATGCTTGTTGCACATGCAGTGGAAGTGGAGCACAGAGGTAAGAAGGCGTAGAGTCGGGTAGCTGCTGCAGGTTTTTGGAAACATCTGTCATTTTGAAATCTTTAACGAATCACCCTATGGATAACTCGTCCAACTTTCCACCTCCTGAGATGCTTATTAATAATGCAATGGCTGAAGGAAAATATGAAAGGGTCCTAAGCAAGTAAAGGATGGAATAAACTAGCACTGAAACACAATGCTGTTCTCCTCATGTACTGTGTAATGGTGGCTTGTATAGTGCTTTAGAAAATACAATACCAGTGATGTTTGATTGTCTGAGATACAAGAAATAGAAAAGTAATTGGCTGTCTGTGCTGACAAGAGGCTACAGGTTGTAGGACGTGGTGAAGCGAGAGAAGCGTAAACACATCTGGCTAGAAGAGATCGCAAGTCGGGGTGGGATATGAACCGGGAAGGCTCCAGATAAAAAAACAGCAGGACCCCCTCTGTAGTGTTTTGTTTCATAAGGAGAAAAGAAGAACGCAGGGGTCCGAGGAATCACTGGGTAGACACAACAACATGCCTTATTCATTTCATTACAGAAAAACACCACCTCTGGAAAGAGATAAAATGTTGAGAGAATTTCTTCTTCTTCTTTTATTTAAACATGAGTCTTTTGTCTTACTGATCCAAGCCCGTCCTTAAATATTATGTTGATGTATTATTGAGTGTTGCTCAAGATTGCCAGCCCATCTGAAAACAGTATTTGGTTAAACTGCTCCCCCTTTTTCCTGTTAAAAAAAGTCTGAGACAGCATTAGGCGTGCCGGGTTAAATTTCGTTTACAGATACCGAAGTCCTTTCCTTCTCACTTGTGTCGGCTAGAAGACAGGCGAGCGATGACCACTTCATCCTCCTCTTCCTTGGCAATTGTACTCTGTTTTGAGCAATACAAAAAAAATATCCCCATCCTTATAGCCACATCTTATATTCTATCAGTCATTATTTCCATGTTCGTAGGGTGGCAGGGGACACAAGGGTCGAGGGTGATCAGGATTCTGCAGGAGGGTCAACGTTTTCTTCGACAGGTTTTGGTAGCTTTGTCAGGATTGCCTCTGCTTCCTCATACATCTGAACAAGAGCAAAGAAGAGTTTAATGCATGGGATAGTAAACATAAAGATGCAGAGTTCAGAGCTGAGGAATATGAAGGGGAAAGCGTAGTAGAATGTCTTACTGGCATGAATTGCACATCCTGGAAAAGTTCCTGTATGAAACGTCTTGAGGTCAGGCGAAACATACAGTGGGCTAAGAGGTGAGAAACCTCGGAGTACAGGCAGATGTCGTCAAATGCGTAGGGAAACTTCTCCTTTATCCTGCAGGGAAATTGAACAACCCTTAACAAAAGCTTTTATGGCTCTGAAATCATAATGCAACTCAAAATATGTGCATGTATTATAGGGGGGAGAGGTCTTTACGTCAGTAGTCCTGTTTCGTGGCCTTTGGTTCCTACAGAGGAGCTGAGGTTGATGATGAGGCGGAGCACCTCCTTCCTCAGCAAGACTCGGGAGGCGGGGCCGTCTTCTGATATCGCCTTGCCACCTACATGACACATAAATATTCAATATTCACCACAATAAATATGACTCGTTAAAGCATTATTAGCAGTGGAGATATCAGTATGACAAATATGTTGTCCAATAACAGCCGATATGAAAACTCTCTGATGGTCTACTGAGGTAATTTACGATTATTATTACACATTGACATTTTATTTTGTCATTTGGGTTTAACTTTATTCAACTGTAAAATATCATGCCTCCATGAGTAGTAGTGTTTTGGTAACTATATTTGAAGAATCATTGCTAAAGAAATATATGTTTTAATGTATATATTCTGCGTACCTGAGAATGTCGGCTGATGATATTTTTACTCCCCAATATCAGTGTCGCATTGGTGCCAGTATCGTTCTGGCTCTATCAAGCAGTAACACTGAATAAATACTAATCTGACTCATTATGGTGGATTGATCTTGTCTGGTGGGTACTGATTGCGATACAATTCAAAAACTGGCTGCAAAGATACGTTTTGTCAAGCAGTTTAGGGGGATTTGCAATCAAGTTAACTCAAGGTGTGTTTGGCTGCTTTGTGCGTTGGACTTTAGTCCTTTGACTGCAGTGTAATTTGTTTTTTGCATTGTCGAGCACAGAACTGGAGCTACCAGCTACTTCTTTTATACTGGAAACAGATACTAAAGGCTGACTTTTGATTTGTTTAAGTATATTTAAGGTTTAGTTAATATTTTAAGTAAAAATAAATAAATAAATAAATAAATAAATAGGAAAGGGAACTATGCTGGGGATAAATATTATTCTGAAGTTTTAGTATTTTAAATTCATGTTTCATTTTGACAATCCAGCATTGTGGCAGTGACTGAAATTCAAATGTATTGTGGTGAAAATACAAAACAAATGTATCTAATGTATCTTTTGAAAAAAAAAAAGAAGGAGAAA